>JAQGBW010002142.1:0-21224 GCA_034698625.1 Julus scanicus
GGACATATCAGAAATTTAAAATATCTGGACATATCAGAAATTGTACAGAGATGGACATATTAGAAAATGTGCAGAGATGAACGTATCAAAAATTGGACAAAAGAGGGACATATCAGAACTGGGGCATAAAAAGACATCAGAAATTGGACATAGATGGAGATATCATAAATTGGAGACATGTGGACATATCAGAAATTGTACAGAGATGGACAAATCAAAAATCGAGCAAAAGAGAGACATATCAGAAATTGGACATATCAGAAATTGGACAAAGCAGAGATTGGACTTCATCAGAACTTGGACATAGATGGACATATCAGAAATTGGACAGATCGATGGGCATATTTCTACACGTGTCACTTTAAATCAAAATACACTTTGTATTAATATGCATATTAACACTTTTAGAATTAATCTTAAGTGAAAGTCCTCTTCCATAAATTGACATAAAATGCCATATGTAATGTCAGAGCTCTCGTGCCCCCATAATGTGGGAACCACTGTAATATTTATGGACAAGAATGGATACAGTACCTGTATCTCCAATAGTTGATATGCCCATTTATACTAAAGTATATTAATAACGTTATACATGGCTACACCAGCGCCTAGTCTGTGGGGTGGGGTCGTTTTCGCACTTTTCCAAGTTGTATAATGTTTACATGCCACCACAGATGGTGCTCAATGTGGTGTTAATCCTCTCTGGCGGTGGGCTCCATAATTAGCCAATGGCCACTAATGTGACTTTCTGCTTATAACAAACTATCCAGGGTGGTTAAGAATGAACAAACCGAAGATTTTCATTATGGGGTCAATTAGATGGAGACAACATTCATGTATTTGATAAAATATTAAATTTAATTTACAGGGTGCATTGCCATTCCTTTTATCCGATTCAGGATATACTTTGTGACTGCAACATATATTCTTTTTGATATCCCCTGTTTTTTTGTTTTTTTTGTTTGTTTTTGTAGTAGAGTTTTATTGTATATATACACTAAATCTTATTTAAAATTTTCTCATTTACTGGCTGTAATTAAAATGTACGTCATTAATGGGAATATTGTTGTTTTAATACATTGCCACACTGAGAAATGGTGGTTTATATATAAGCTAATATAAATTTGTTATGCTACAAATACGTGTTTGAAGAGGGCAATGTACGTATTTTCAAGTTTTCAAAATTTTTGTGGAAAATCCTTAACGATTTTACAAAATACATGATTGAGATTTAATTAATAGTTGTGAATTTAGGTTAAAATGTGAGTTTTTTAAGTTATAGTCCTCTTATAGTTATAAATTTTATATAGTCTTGACATTGGATTTTTTAATTAAGTCTTAAAATCAAAGGTAATTGTAATTCAGTTGATTATGTCAAATTTAGCATGGTAAATTTTATCTGGTATTGGATGAAGTGGAACATGTATGCTTCATCAACAGATGAGTCTAATTAAAAATAAAAATTTTGAGTTACTAAAACTTTGGAAAACTCCACAAACTTACTTCTGTTTTCTTGTACAGTATATTTATTTCAAAAAATCATCGATATGATAATATTCACATTCGTTTAAGCCTAACAAATTGGGAAAGTTTGTGAATGATTTCAATTAGCGAATTTTTAATTCTTATGAATGAGCGAAATGTTGGATAAAGACGTTTGGATATGTATACTTATATTCTCAAATTAATACTTGTAATACAGCTCATGTGTATATTGATTATATAGATGTATGGACACATACGTGTATTTATAACATTATATGGACATTCCGTGAATGTATGGTACGTCATACATTGTATATATATATATATATATTTTGTATATATATATATATATATATATATATATATTTATGCACTATACATGTTTGGGTATATGACCAATTTCTTATGTCCGTAAGGAATTTCCCATAAACCACATATCGTGAATCGAAAAGTCAGTGATCCTAATCAATTTTTCCCATTGCAATTAATGAATATCCAAATAATGCGTTCTTCGTCCTAGAAATTTTATTTTTTTATATAATGGCTTTATGTGAGGACATACTACAGACAGGAAATAAAAATAACGATATTATTAGAAAATAGCAGTTTAATTAATATCAACATCCGTGATTTCCAACATCATTGGAAATAAAGACACCCACGTGGTGTCGTCATGATGACGTTGCTGCAAATCAACTTTATTTGCAGATTCTGTTTAAGAAATTTACATTAACAAACAATGTTTCCATTAGGAAAAGTTGTATTATTCTACTCTATTCTGTAGTTAATTAAATGTTTTGTCTTAAATTGACGTCATCAAGGGAATGGCATATTGCAACAATGTTATAAGCCACACTTTTCCAAAAATGACATTTTTACATTAAACTATTCCCCACTACAATTTCTAGCTATTTGGTTGATTACCTTCTTAAATTTCTTCTAGATTGAATTACAATACAGATAATCATCTTGTTGCTCACATGAAAATCAGGTTTTTTTTATACTAAAAACGTGATAAGCCACGAGCAAAGATGGCTTGTAATATTGACATGTTGCATCTTAAGCGAAAATTGTTTGATTTTAGGGATATATTAGGTGAGAATAATGATAGTTTAAATGAATTTGAAAATGATACAGACCAGAATGTGGATTACCAAAAAGAATAAGAGGTTGGTTCAAGCTTAGTAAGTTATGAATAAAATAATTTGTGGCTTATCATGTTCTTGCAGTTTCAGTTTACCAAAAATCCTTCAGGCAAAAATTATCATTAAAAATTATTTAAGATTTTTAACATAAGCTACAACTATGAAAAACTCTACTGATACTGATAAGCTTCTATCCCGTTTCTATTTTTATCAAGATTCGAAAATATAGTGGCTTAGTCAATGTGCAGCTCATTTTATTATTAATGTGGCTTATCATATAGTCTTACCAGAAAAGTTTATGGTCATGTCGAGATCATAATATAGTGCACAAATTAAATAAATGATTATTAAACATTAAAAGTGAAACATAATTTTGCAGTATTTGTCCATTTTACCTTATTTTTTATTACAATTTTTTCTATCTATAAAAACATTTGACAAATTATTTTTGTGCAAAATAATGATAAGCCTCAAAAATCTTGTAATTGTAATAAAAAAAAAATTGTAATAAATATTCCTCAGGATTAAATTGACTTCTGAATGTTGGAAGGGGTGCCTATTATGTTCAATGGTTATGATAACATAAACAATTGTTAATTGGATCGTCCATTAGAATTATGGAATTTTTTTAAACTTTAAAATCGCTCTCCTGAACAATTTGAAATGTGTGGCTTATTACATTGTTGCAATAAGCCCTTGGCGTGGATAAAACAAGACACGAACTTTTGTCATATTTGCAATTGAGCCTTTATCCTCGAAACTAATATCCATTTTAATTTAAATACTTGGAAATTATAAAACATTTTAGATGTTTCTTGTATTTGGTGAAACTTATCCGCTCGTAGCATCACTCGTAAAGCGAAACAACATGTTGTGTTCGTAAACCGATTTGTTCGTAAACTGAGACGTTCGTAAACCGAGGTTCCAATGCATACTTTTTCCACGAATGCAAGTAACCACAAATTACCTGTGCGCAATTTCTTCTCCATGTTAATAATATTGATTGTTAGAAACTTTTGGATTCCTGAAATTGGAAACTCAAATGAGTACAACAAATTGCAGACATACTGTTAGAAACAGTTTAGTTTTCTGTATAAGGACCCTAAGGAAACTGGCATCTGGTGCCATACTATATTTTATGATTACGCTAAAAAGGCACGTTGGGTATATATATATATAGGATGAGCTCGGATTCAGGTGATTATATATCGAGGTTTTGAATGTAATTTGCGGGAAATTAAGGAGTTTATGATGAGTCGTTGTCTATGTCGTCGTCGTCCTAAAATGCAACTATAGGAGGGGGCAAGTTTATTGCACTTTGATGCACGAAATCATAAAACGGGCGTTTTGAAATATATGAAATATACGTCCGTCTGGTCGCATCCACGCTACATGGCTGGCTTCTGAATGCCAGTTTTACATTTCACTCACGATTTAGCAGGGGGAAAAAAAGCCACGTTTTTGTGCAAATGGAAATTACTTTTACTGCTAATTAGTTAAATTGGACTTAATTGAGTCTGCAGTCGGACCCCAAATGTGCAATTGTCGAGACGGTGTTGCTTCATGAATGCATCATCTTCGTGTATAATTTAACGTCGGTTTTATTTAACGGCTCGTTAACGGGTCGATGCAGCATTCGGATAATTTGAAATATATGCATTTTGTCGTAATATATTTCCTTTGTGTCAAATATTTACATCGGGCGGTTTGATTAAGGAATCATATTTTCAGTCTTGAAGCTATATGCTATTCTCAATGAAGGTAAGAATATATTTTCAATCAGTTATATAGTTCTTTAAAAATGTTGAAATGTATAGATGTTAATGAACAGATTCTACATGCACAAAATATCAATTTATACTTCATATTTACGTTACTCTAGATTTGCGGCACACATTTTATAAAATTTAACTTTTAGGTAATTTTTGGTCAAGGGATATCTAGCTAATCTTCCTGTTGCATTTATCGAAATATTGATAATAACAGATTCTGAAAATCCGAAACTTTTATAACAAAGTTTTGAAATCTGAATTTTTGTTTTTGTGTATATACACCTTCGTAAAATTAAATTTTCCTTGAATGCATTTTGTAATGCAGTTTCTAGGGTGAAATTTGGTATGTCAATTTACCAATTATATTTGTATATAATTTTATAGTTAAATTAGCTAGAGTCGAAAAATTATATATGGCCTTATAGGCCTTAGACGTCCCATAAATGATATTTCCATATTTGAAAACATGTATGGCCCTAAATGTCTTATAGATTATTGCCCAAAGTACATGTATGTGGATTTTGCAGGACATGTACTCAGATATATGGTCATATATATGACCATATACTGTACCTGTTCAACAGTCGTGTACTTATTTATGTTTACAAGTTCAAAGTTTGTAAATCATTATTAAAATTTCGTTTGATTTGTAACAAACAAGATTTGTTCACTTTGGATGTTGTTGCAGGGCTTTCATCATTTGGCAAATAATTTTTCATATTTAATTTATTTTTTTAATATTTAATTGACTCCCCAAGATAAATTTACGGTATACTACCGATTAATCAGCAATGGAGCAATTTGCAAGCAGCAGTTATATCGTTTCGCATCTGTTTTATTAATAGTTTAATTGTTGATAAATAAATCAATTAAGTAATAAAATTGAAGTAGCGATAATTTAACCGTTCAAAGATAATTAATTGGACTAGCTATTATTTTGAGTATGAAAATTAAGGACTCGCATGGGCTTAATTAAGTGATCGGTAAAACCTCATATCTGCAATCTCTTAAATCCCAGTACTAATAAACTTAAATTTTGAATGAATTTAACGAAGAATGATTCAGAGACGTCGACTAATAAAAATGGATAGTTAAGTCGACAGGGTAGATTTGAAATTTTTATTGTTAATCGATAGGCCTTTGAACTCTGAAAACTTAAGTCGAAGATATGAGTTTGGAAAATTCAGGGAAACGTTTACAATCATTTAATTTGCGAAAGCTATAAAAGGTCCTTTTATATCTACTAGATTCCACCAAGTCTTTTTAATGCCCATTCACCCAAGCTTATTGTATACATTCATAAATTTTACAAAAAAATACTGACAATAAGCGCATTTAGCCATTTTGTGAAATGTTTTTACGATGTAATTAATTTAAAACTAATTTAACAAAAGTAAAATTCCATTCATTGTATGCACGTTTTCAAATTTAAGTTTTGACAAAGTATTTAACTTTGTTATAGCATGCAAGATTCGATATTGTTCATATGTAAACCCTTCACAAGTATTTGCAAAACTGGTAAAAGTTTCAAAATTCTGAAAATTTCCTTTGAGTTAATTAAACATTTCACAATATACTTCGTAATGAAAATATTACTTGTTATATATATTCACTGCAGAATGTAAATCTTGGTTTTCAAAATCAGACATTTTGGAATTATTATTTTAAAATACTATATAATTTTACTTTTCGGGAACTCTCATGCCGTAAGTATAGCTGAATGTTTAATTTAAGATAAAAAAAAGTGGTAAAATGGAGGAATCTTTTTTTGTTAAATTTTGTGTACATCTTGATTTAATTTAAATTTTGTATGATGTTTTTATTTTTGGTATGGATTGCTTTAATCGATTTTAAACGGAATTAACGAATCCAGATTTAATTTTATGAACGCAAACTAATACTACAAATAAGATCTAGTTTATCCTATAGAACTAGATTTTTTTTCTACATGTGCCCAATTCCTGTAATTCAAAATACAATTTACACTAGTGCCATATGGATAGACATGTCCTTATATAATTTCTACACATATGGCTATATTTGTACAAGTATTTCGTTAAACATTTACTTAAAATTTTTTTAGATATACGTGTTCATCCATATAAACATAAAAAGACATTTATATGGCATTATATAATTCAGATCTCGTATATAGGACATAATATATTGTATACTTTGTAAGTTTTCTTGAACGGATTTTAAGATATTTTTCTAAACAATGAAAATGGTTATTAGTTTGGACAATGAATTGCATTTGAATTTGTATTTATTTATTTTTAAAAAAAATCATACTTTATATTTTGCTATAAACTTATCATGATTTGGTTGAAGCTCTTTCTTAAGGTCCTTAACGACAGTCTAATTTCTTGGTATTGAAATCAAATTCAAAATTGGTGTTTTTTCCGCTAAAAGCCATTTTTTGGGTTGTTCCTTGGCGCGCTTTTGTCACGTGTTCCGGAAACTTGTCCAATCGTGACTGACCCTGCGTGATGGCGACTCATCCCAAGTTACCTATAAAGGGTTGCGCGCCCCCTACAATAATAACTGTTTTTATCGTATCCTTCATTTACTCAAGACCCTTACTGTTACTGATCCGGTAAGTGTGGTTTTTCAAACCGTATAATTATTTACTAGAAAGAAAAAAAAAATTACAAAAATATGTGAATTTATTTAGTTTTACTAAAACTCTGATTTCTCCAATCTCTGAAATTACTTGAAATTTTTGCACTTATATATCGTTGGTCCTTTTGATTAACTTTTATATCAATTGGGCTTCGTTTCTTAAAATGCCCTTGTATATATAACACGTTTTGATGACCATTTTGATTTCCCGTTTTTTTATTCATGCCCAAATAGACCGTAATATCACAGGTGAAAGTAATCAAATATCCCATTTCGTGTGTTTTATGAGCAATAATTTCGGCCATTATCTGTCACTTTTAACTTTTATGTCTCTATTCGTGTATGTGTCTGGATTATAAAATAATCCTTTTTGGGGAGTTTATTTGATTATCGTTTAAGAAACAGCGAAAAAAACCACAATCTGTGAGATGCAATAGCAATTAATTAAAACTAAGTCTCGAATTAAGCCATATAATATGTGACTGACGTTTTTTTATGGGGGATCTCTTAATACAGTATATGATTGGAGTTTTAATGAAATTTCTATTGCTCTTCAATAGCACGTTTGGATAAGTTTGTATCAAACCTGTTGCTTTAGACGCCAGTGGGCATATACGAAATATTAAAAAAAAAAAAAAAACGTTGATTTTACGATCCTTGAATTCCATCCGTTGATTGTTTCAACTTCTTACATCCAATTACAAGGTTAAATTCAATTTTATTTTAGTTAGTGAATATTATTTATAATATTGCTTAAAAATATGTATATGGATTAACAGTCGGTACAGTTTCTTGGTATACGAGTCTTGGTGTACGAGTTTCTGGGTATAAATAACTTAGTGTAACAATTTAATGTTAGTGATAAGGAAACTTGGTCGTATATTAAAAATATAATTTTTGTTAAGTGATGTACTTTACGTGTTTTATATGTAAGATCAGTGTTTTGAACCGGTATGATACATGGGTGCCACAGAAGTTTCTGGGAGGGTATCAGGAATTTGATTCAAAACATGATTTACAATGTCATTAAGAAAAAACTAGAAAAGCTCTCAATAAGAGAACTTGTGTGCCGTCACAATGTTGGCTCCTAAGGCTGTGTGCCGTGAGAATTTTAGCCTCATTTTGTACGAGTTGAGAAAAGTTGAAATCACTGCTCCAGACTTTCCTAGAAAATTTCTCTAAAAAAGTACGATAGAAATTCTATGCTTATAAGAGTTCAACACAACATGTAACATTGAAACATTGAGAACATAATGTAATATTTCAATAAGTGAGTTTACCAAAATCATGAGAATTAAATTTAATTCAACCTATATATATATAGTAGCCTAGCTGTAGTCAACATAGAAATGTTGGTGTGTATATGAAATCCATATACAGAATACAAAATTATTAACGGTTCAGTCCAAACTGGATCATTTTATTGAATTCAGTATATAAATATGTTTTAAATTTAAATTTTTCATAATTTGTAATTATAAAGCACCAATATTCTAATAATATAAACTAAAGACTTTCTGAATCGCCTAATAGGTGGGCAAAACCTGATAGCTCGTAGGCTTTGCCAGAAAGCTCAATGAATTCTACCCTTCGATTGACAACATGTTATGCATACAATTACATGTTCTCAAAAATTTATGATCAACACTTAATTGTACATGTTATCAGTTGTATTTATACAACATATATGCAACAATATAGTTCAGCAACTATAGTTGCTGAACTATGCTTGTAAAACAAATATTATAAATATTCAGAAAATATGTAAACCACATGAACAACTTTAAATTCTCGTATGAAATCATCCTTTATATGGAGAGAAATGTTAAAGATTTTGTGGAATTTTCATTTTTAGACGTACAACTGGTTATAGTGATAATTAGTTTTACGGAATATACAAGATTGGCAAGATGTGGCCATATATATGACTCTGAAATTTGAATTTTGAATGACACCAAAGTGGGATCAAACGTTTAAAAAACTGGTTTATTTTAAATGGTCAAATTTAGCATTTTAGTCTTTTACGGGTTTTTTCAGTTTTAGGCATTCGCAATTTAAAAAGTTATAGAATTTAGTATAAACTCTACAGCGCTATAAATAAAAATATCTTAAAGCAAGATTACCTCCATATGGAACTACCTGTGGATTTTTTTTCAAACATCTAAATGAGATCAGGTTTTATTTTAATAACTGTGCTAATTTGTGTTTGATTCAAAGCACAAATTGGACTAAAAAAAAGAAAGAAAGTTGAAAATGTTATGCTTAACAAATTGGCCTAGATGTACAATTTTGAAAACTGATATTGGCCACTTCCAAAAACTTTTTAAGATGTTTGTATTATTAAGTTATTTCGTTTTTTGGATAGATCCATGCACCCAGGTGGAAAAAATACGTAGGGAATTCCATATATGGACAAATTTGGAATTGGGCATGCATGGAAATACTCGTTTATACCCATATATGTCATGTATGTCCATTTATTGCCATAGATTCACGAATATGGGTATTTTCAATATACACAACATGTGCCATATTAGTCCAGTAACACTTAGAGAAATATTTTAAGTCCATGTCTTGTTCCATACATCGACATAAAACATCATCTGTGGCCATATATGCGAATATAATATATGGGCAAATGAGGGACCTGATATGGCATATACAATTTTATGCAATTTTCTATTTAAGAATTCAGAGGATAATTAAGATGGATGTCAAGAGGAATTTAATGCCGCAAAAACTTAAAATTTTCATTTGAATTTTTGTTATTTTTGATTATTGTTAAAAAGGCATGATTTTTGTGAGATTTTTGTCAAATTTTTTTAAGTTTTTAAGAAATTAGACTACATGAAGCAAATTGTTTTTAAAGCTTTGTCGACATCCCCATTCGCATAAAGGTATAAATCTTAGAAAGCCCTTTGCATTAAAATATATGGATAAATATATCAAACTCCTAAAATTCCAGAAAGTTTTTTTGCTACATAAAAAAATATCGACGAAGGTATGTTGTTTCGGTATCTGCGCTCTTCTTATTGTAGTTATCCATAGTTTATTTTATTCATTTGTTATTGCCATTTTCTTTGCATTTTTTTTCTTCTCAAAGGACCTTATGTACCCCATGTTTGAGTTCCTCATGGCGGTCTTTGCTATGGAAACTAGGCTTATGGGGATATACGTTTTATTGCTATATGCTTCCTGTTTATTCTAGTGTCATCCTAATAGGCACCTGGAAATGCATCTGTTGGCACCTATGCATCAATGCAGGTGTCTTTTTTTCTTCTTTCCTAAATATAATAGGGACCATCAGGGTGTTTTTTCCCTGTTTATGTTAGCATTATGGATTGAATATGAAATTTATACCTGCTGTATGGGATATTGCATGGCTGCTTTCAAAGTGTCCTGACCCTCCGAGCCTCCTTTTTTTCTGCTCATCATTGAATTAGACAGGTGTTCACAAAATTGAAATGCAACATGGTCTGGCAATTATATCGATGGTGAGAATTGCTCACAACGTACGTTGCCGTCATTGTGCTAATTTTTTTGATGCAATATACACTATATATTTTCTGTGATCTTCGTGCAGCTTGTTTTCTGACAGATAACAAAAAAAAAGAATCTTTGCCTCTTTTTTTTTTTTTTTTTTTTTTTTTTTTTTTTTTTTTTTTTTTTTTTTCATTTATCCCTGTTTTAAAAGATGCTCTGCAGTTTTCATGTTAAACATGTTTTATTCCAAAGATATGGCACGCTTGCCATATAATGTTGGGATTTCTAACATGAAATGTAATTTGCATTGTATTTCTGATTAATTTTTTTATGTTTATAAAAAACACACTTTATTTTAAAAAAATTGATTATTTATCAAATTTTTTAAATAAAATGTTTTTTAAAAATAAAATTAATTAAAAAGTACAATAATATACACAGGAATATTTTTTTTTTAAAAAAATAGCTTAGACCATGATGTTAATATATTCATCGTGTATGTAATTACCTGGGTAAAGACGTTTTATAGGTCCATAGTACTATCTTTGAAAACATGTTTGGCGATTCATGTCCAAGTATGCAGAAAAAGTTTTAAAAAATAACTTCGGCTTTGATATTAACATTCATATGAAACACCTCAGGTGGTTAACTTATTTATGGCAAAATATGTCTATACATGCATGTGAAAAACATGTATAGCCACATATTTCCATGTATGGAATAAAACATTTAAATTGTTCCAAGTACTAACGTGGTGTGTAGATTGAAATATACAGAAATGATAGTTGTGCATGCATGAATAGAACAGAAATACACTGAAATTTGGTCATATATGGACATGTGGCGGCCATATATGGTTCTACGTGGTTGTACATTCGCTCACATGATTATTTCTAGGCTTACAATTGCTTATAAGATCATATATGGACATACTGTACATGATATTAACCATAATTGGGAATATATACTGTATGCCCAAGCAGTGGAACCTCGGTTTACTAACGTCTGTTTACGAACACCACGAACACCTTTCTCTGGACCACCAATAAAGATCCGAGCTTCTGCAATTGTTTTACTAGTTTCAGCAGAAAATCTTTGTTACTAATAAGTTTTACTAAATACAGGTAACATCAAAAATGTTATAATTTCCAAGGATTTAAATATAAATCTATATTAGTTTCAAAGATATTGCCTACATTGTAAATATGGCAAAAGTTCGTCTCTTGTTTTATACCCACCAATTGCAGATACAGTCGATTTGAGACAAATCATATAATTAACTACAGAATAGAGTAGAATAATACAAATTTTCCTAATGGAAACATTGTTTGTTAAAGTAAATTTCTTAAACAGAATCTACAAAATCACGTGGTTGGCTTTTTTTCCCTATAATGTTGGAAATCATGGATGTATCTTTCTTCTAATAATACTGTTATATTTATTTCCTTTCTGTATTATTTCCATACATAAGCCAAAACATGCTAAAAAAATTCTAGGACAAAGAATGCATTATTTGGATTTACATTAATTGCAATGGGAAAAATTGATTCGGTTAACGAACAGGGTCGAGGAACGGAATAAGTTCGTAAACCGAGGTTCCACTATATTTACCTATATGCCGTGGCCGTGTGTTCTGTTTAAAATTTTCAAACCAGATGCCAGGGGTATTTTCAAAATATCCTGCATTTAAAGGTATTTATTTCATGAAAATGTACAATTGTATAACGAATTTATCTATTCAAAATAGCATAAAATGCTGAATGTATACAAGCATAAAGTTTTAACGGAAATATGGTTAAATACTGCTTTACTCTAATAAACTTCCAATTCTGAATACTTGAAATGTTAATAAACTGTACAAAATTGTAGCATCTTAAATAGCTGCATGTTGATTTTGTTCTCAATTTATAATCTCAACATTTTGAAATGTTTGACTGGTATTCTTTGGTTACTTTTTGTGCGATAAATCATTAAAAACACCAAATTTGGTATTGCCCTGATACTTTTCCTCATTATACTATGCTCTGCTACTTGGTAACAAGCAAAAAAGGACTAAAGATTTTTGTGGACAGAATGTCACAGGAAATAACTTCTAGAAAACATTATTGTGAACTAGTTTCTAAAGCTTTTTATAAGCATCTTCAAGTACCGGTTTCCTGGAATGGTCGTTATAAATCTACCGGCTTTCTTTAAATTATTCAGCATTTTAGTTATAAAATTATCGTTTTTTTACTTTTGTTTTATGTGTCTGTGCAACAGGATATATAGGGCAGTGTACCGCCAAGGGTCCTCACAGTGTGCCGTGAAACTTTGAGGAAAGCATGAAAATATTTTATCTATGCTACAAACTTCTTTACCTTCTTTTTACGAAACACTTCTTCCATTTCATGAAATTTCTCTCAAAATGTATGATGCTTTATGTCTATACTTTATGTCGCTGGAATTAAATTGGGTTTGCCATAAGTTTAGTCCCTTGACTTCCTTGTATATTTATTCTACGTGGAAATACTATTTGTTAAAGGAATTTTCTCATGTATTTCTTGAAATGTATCACAAAATTTCATGACTTTCTAATATTCCGAAATGAGGTTTTATCAAAATTTACGAAAATGTTCCTTTGTCACTTTTTGGTCCATTGGACTTGTGCATTATTTTATGAAATATCTTTTAATC
Source organism: Julus scanicus (assembly GCA_034698625.1). Lineage (NCBI taxonomy): Eukaryota > Metazoa > Arthropoda > Diplopoda > Julida > Julidae > Julus > Julus scanicus. The sequence continues at coordinate 13,181 of JAQGBW010002142.1, forward strand.
CCATGTCTTTTCAACTTGTGCTCCGCGACAATTTTATGCCTAGTTTAGTGAAAGGTTGAAAATGCTGCGATATATGGCACATGGTATGGGTAATCCACTTGGCATTTCACCTAAAAATACCTATACATGCACTTTTAAGATTTCTTGAGATTGTGCCAAGATTGCATGTATAAAATAACGTCTAATTTAAAACATTTAATGACATTTTTATTTTATAAAATTGGTGTTGTTTTTCGAAATTACTTTAACGGTAAAAATCAACTTTTAAGTTATTTTCAGGTATTATTTCTATTGTTTTGGTGGTAAATAATTTGTTTACAGGAATAACTGCATTGAAAAAGTATTAGCCCTCTTTTAATGTTGGATTGATGACAAATATAGAAAGTGGCTATTAACTGGCCATTAGCATTTGATAATGTTGTTTTTATTGCCCCTTTTCGTTTCGTTATTTTAGTAACGTATTAAATAATTTGACCCTCGGATGTATCATCTATTTGAGCAAACACTCGGATAATTTCAAGCGGATTCGCTTAATTTGCATGCACTTTATGAACTTGCAAAAAACCTTCTATCGCAATGTGTACTCGAGGAAGAAATCGGGGGGTGGAATTGAAATAGATAAAGGGTAAATCTTAGAAGGGGTATCCTGTCGTAATTCGAGGTGCACGTTTCGCACCTAATTTGCAGACCAACATGTATGAAACAAGTACGTGGTAAAAGCATATTTTATTGGTGAGGATGCTTTCAAATAGACCCATTTCAGTAAGCTCAAAAAATGCTCAAAATGCCAGAACTAAAGTTTTCATTGCATAACCTATATTTAAGATCTTAAGGAATATTTTTAATGGATTGTTCAAATATTGAATATCCTGGATGATGGTTATATAACACTTGAAGGCCAAAAAGGATGTCCCCGCAATTTCTTCAAAATGCCCTTCCTCCCCCTTCCCTCCCCTACTGCCGGTCTTACACTGTGTCCATTTTGGCGCAGACTCCCTCTCCCCACCCCTTCATAGACGTCCTCAATTTTTTTTGTGGAAAACTAGGATGTCCAGAAAAATTATTAGAACTTTCAAAGGCCCATCCTATAAATTTCCAGGCACCCAATTCCAGATTTTTCTGATTAACTGAAATGTTCTGATCTGGAAGGGAAATTCGATCATATAAAATTTGAGTATTAGACAAATTTGGACATAATACCAGACTTTCCTCCTTTAATAATGTCTCATATACAGTAAGTCCATACATACTTACATGTGACATATGCTGTTAACTGTTTGGGTACTCGTTTTGATAAACAGTTTAATGCAAATGTAAGACTGCTAGTATTTAAAGAAGAAAAACAATATCAAATTGAAAATACGAAATTTCTGAAAATAGTATACCAGAAGGAGGAAATAAAACTTTTAAAAATATAACGTTGAGGAGATTTTCTGTGTATTTCTACCTAACAAATTAAAAGTACTGTATCTAAAATTGCAGGTATATATAGATAAAATAATATTTTAACAAAAAATATAAGTGGAAAAAATACAGGTATATTGTACAAATGCAAGCAACGAATATTTAATTTCCATTTATACAAATTATATTGCATACTATTTGCAGTTCTACGCTCTTGCATCAGTTTTGTTGGGGTATTTGAAATTCAAGTTAAGCCTGATTTCATATATTTAAAGAATACATCCCATCTTTTAAACATGTTTTTCTTTCAACCACCAATACATTTTTAATTTGTATTTCTTTAGTCATTTGTATATTTTGTCTTGCAAAATCACATAATATAAGATTATTGACTATATGTTTACGGCCGGTATTAAACAATTTTCATTTACGGTCAGTTAAACCCATCTTTAAGTGTGGGCAGTTAATTTTAATAATAAGTCATTATATTTTAGACATTTTTGTCTGCATTTAGCAACGAGTTTTATATATTATATAGGAGTGTGGGCATTCCCCCACCCATTCCCCATTCTCCTCACCTTTCTATTAGTATTAAATCAAAATTGTGTCAAATAAAAATTAGCAACATCCAGAGCCTCCAATGTTTAAACAAACGTTGGATAAATCTCCAAAAATTGTGAAAGATATGTTAGATAGGGCGTGAGTTCAAACTGAAGTAAGAACTTATTTTGAAAACTATACGTGGAATATTTTGCAGCTGTCAAACCTGTGTTGTACGTCAAACCCATCTTAAAATGAGTATAAAACAGGGTGACAACCGCCTTGAAAATCGGTAAATATGCTTGAAATTTTATGTTAAACATCATGCTTCAATTTCCTGCCTTTCATTAATCGGAAAAATCCTCTATGTAAATCCAAAAATATTTTTTTCAGATTCTCTAGAAAATTGTTCAGATTTGTTTTAAAAAATATTGCGGTAATTGATTTGTGTAAGAGGTCGTTGACAATATTTAAAAGATGAATCTTGCCATTCTTGAAACATGTTCGAAGTCTTTCTATCACATTTACTGGAAACAAGTGCCTTAAAACCCTTGCCAAACAAAGCAAATTTATTGTGTTAAATAAATTTATGGTATTTCCGTTTATGACAAACAACTCCTTTACATAAAATTTAAAAAAATTGAGTTCTCTATAAAAAGTTTTTCAGGTTCTTTTGCGAAATATTGCGATAAGGATTTGCAACTGCAAAAGCAGTACCTTAAATCTTGCAATTTCTTTCTATATATACATGTATGTTTTTTTTTACATGCCCGTTGCAAACTAATTATTTATCATATTACTGCTATAAATTTTGCATGGATTTTAAATCTTCGATTTTCATGACTTTCAATTAATGTGGTTGAAGTGGTTCAGTCGAGTCGTTAATTGATTTTCTTAACGATTTCCTTGATTGCTCTTATTGTGTTGCTGTGTACATTATATTATGATGGCTAATGCTTAATACATATAAGAGGGTTTGACTTTCGTTTTTTTATGGAAGGTGAACTTGGTAGGACAACACCAAAAATCGCACCTTTTTTCCCACCGTGAATATGCAATGAGTCCACTGGTGGAGGTTGGACTCAGGTTTAGGCAGTTTGATGCGATGTTCAGCATTGAAAAACAGCACGCAAATAGCGGATTTTACACTTGCGTTTGTGTCTATAGACATTACATTTTATATATGCCGGCTAATTCATTCAAAACGTGTACAGTCCACAACAACGCCTTCAATGTCTCAAATTTTCCTAAGAAATCTATGGTGTTGCTGCAGCCCAACATCAAGTATTATAGGCAAGTCAAGCATGGAAATTTATACCGTTTTTTTTTCAGTTTAAATTTTCTAAAAATGTAATATCCCCTTGCAAGTGTAAATTATGTATCGATTATGCCAATGAGTTGGAAATAATAATTTAGTTTTATGCATGGTAAGTTATATTGCAATTATTTTTATAAGGATGCAGAAAACTCTTATAAGTGTAATACATTTTTTGTTAATTAGGCTAATTTAAGGGCATATGCCCATAGTGCATAAGCGAATCAGATATTATACTTGCCTCGATCCTTATGATGCATATGCTTACTTGCAATATTCAGTAATTCAATTCGAAATGTTAGTGATGAAATACAAATGTTTATTGCAAATATCCAATTTTTACATGAAAAAATGGTGTAAATTGTTGTCATGGATTGTGGCAAGGCCGTATATATGGAGGAGGGGGGAGGAATATATTTTACCTCCTCCCCCCCCAAATCCAACAAATTTCACAAATTTCAACCCAATTAAATCCGCCAATTTTCCGCGATTTTTTGGACCATATCATTCCCCCCCAAATGTAATCACATAATGGCCTTGGATTGTAGTATCACAGAATTATAGTTTGTCACATACAGTATGTTGCGTGTATATGTAGATGTACTTGTACTTGTATATTCAGTAATCAAATTCAAATTGTACACAGTGATCAAATTCAAATATTTAATTTACTGTAACTGTCCACTTTTTACATGGAAACATGGTAGAAATTGTTATGGCTTTTGGCATGACAACATTATAGTTTGTCATGTACAAACAAGTACGTTGCATTTACATGTATACATGTACTTGTACATATTCATTAATTCAATTTAAAAATGTAGTTTTGGAATTCAAATATTGACTGTCAATATCCAGTTTTTATATGAAAAAATGATAGATAATGTGGTCATGCGTGGCTTTTGGCATGACAACATTAAAGTTTGTCATATACAGTATGTTGTATGTACATGTAAATTCAGTAATCAAATTCCAAATTTTAATACTGGAATTCAAATATTTATTGTAAATATCCAATTTTTACATGAGCAAAATGTTATAAATTATTGTCACGGCTTTATATAGTATGACAAAATGATTTTTTCATTTGATACAGTTATGCATGTACCTATATTATGCAATGTTAAGTATATAAAGAAATGATAATGGTCACATTCACAACAAACGAAACATGCCACTTTATATTTAACTTATTGCTTCACTGTAACTTATAAATTATGAAAACCTGAAGATTTTTAGCACGTATATCTGATACCATCTTTAAATGTATGAATATTAAGTTCCTTTTTCATAAGGGTTAAACACAGTTGACATCGTTTAATATAAATGCTGGTAAATATTTACAACTTTGACACTAATTTATTTTAATATTATAACTATGAAAAATACATTTTTCATTCCTACTGTTTATACGATCCACTCTTTATTTAGCTCATAGGTGTTTTAAGTTTTTAACACATCGCTGTTGTTTCATATTTGAGATGTGCGAAGTTCCACTACAAATTTTGTCCGCATTTCAGCGCAATGATTAAGTTTTGATTTTATATACGTTAAACATTTCCTTCAGGCACTAATGCTTTTTAAACGAAACATTTAAAGAAAATTTAACTCAAGCTTCAGCTAAAATAAAAACGAAAATGTTTTTCTTAAATTTTTCAGAATTTAGGTTTTTGACTGCAGTTACTACAAATTTGAATAACAGATTTGCATAACAATTGCAGGTTTCAAATGTAATTTATGTCCGTTTATTAATGTCACATTTTTAAAAAGTAATACAAATATCATTTTGTGTCCAAATTATTTCCCGAATCATAAATCAGTTTCACCACTCTATTGTAATTATGTTTATTAATATAATTAACGCAAGAAAATTAATGCGTTTAGTATAGGGTAAACATGTTTTTCACAACTCAGTGGGATTTGTTTGATTCAGCATAGTTTCATCCTGATCTGCTCCCATCCAGTTTACTCGGCTAACATTTATCTGCAATCAGAATTAGAAATTAATGAGTATATGCATAGTTTCACCAAACTACCATAGTCTAATTGGTGATTAACTTTTGGAGTTTTTCTTAGCGTTAACATGGAAGATAAGCCTCGACAAGGGCTATTGAGAGAATTATAATTCCGTGAAAACTCAATTTTAGAAAATTGTTTGATTCTGTGTATGCAGTATTAAATACATTTTGAAAATTGTAGAAATTTTAGACATTTTGAAGGCTACATGCGGTATTCAGATAATTGATTCTTGAAATATACATGCATAGATCCCAGTTTACGTTCCCAGAAATGTTATGATTTTCTACAATGTTTTTGGATTGTCTGGCCCAACATTTAATAATTACATGTTACTTTTCAAAGTGGCACTGATAGACGATGCGTTTTATTGATAGATTTTTTGGTAGAATATTCAGATTATTTAAATTTTAATCTTGGGTATTGGCTTTACTCCATCTGTCATTCATATTTTGACAATAAGTTGAATTGAATTAGTTTTCGTTTAAAATGTACCTCTTCATCTTATAGGGAATCTTACAAATACTTACACATTTTAACCAAGCAGTTAAAGGCTTTGCCATCCTTGGTAAGGCTGATAGTGATGGTATAATTGAGTGGATTCATCCTTGATTTGTTTGATTCAGCATCAGACGTTTTTGGTTTGATGTTCTCAATAAGCAGAGGATCTGTAAAAGAAAATAAGAATTTTGTTTGTAGGATGTGTTGTCAGAATCTTACAAAAACTTTTTCCAAAACAAGTTTTTATATTTTATAGAAAGTATAAATTGTTGCATGGTGCATGAAGTTTGAAACCTGGCTTTAGGGAATATTTAGACGTTTATGTTTATCGCATCTATATATATATATATATATATATATATATATATAAATTTAAGTACAATTAATGAAAATTGAACGCATTTCTTGTAAAAATTGGTAGCATCAGTTTGAATACAACTGTTTTTTTTAAATTTTGATTAACACATAACACACCATCATCTAAACTTCTGCCGCACACCTTGGGACCCTTGGCGGCACATTATAGTTAAAAACATGCATTTAATCCATTTAAAGGCGAGTTAGGTTTGATTAACAATTATAAACAAATTGTTAAGTCGATGATGACGATCATTAATTCAATAATGATTCACATCATTGATGCTAAATTACGAAAATCAATAGCACGACATTTAAAAAAAACAAAAAACAAAAAACGATTATAAGTATACTTCAAACGAATGATATTTCTGAACTTGTTTAAAAAGTTTCTTCAGAATACAGGTATACAAATGCAACCATGTACCCAGTGGTGGATTGGGTCTAAACATTAGTGGCCAGCAGACAGCTAGAGGGGACCCACCCACAACTATAAATAAGGCTAACATTTTCAAAATATATATACAATATTGAAAATTCTATTATACTTTCAAGCTAAAATTTTTCATTATCAACATATTGCCTAATATTTAAGCGGCCCCACTTCATCAAGGGCCAATAGGATTCGCAGAGCCCACGTGTCATTGGGCAAGATTTCCAGTCAGGCATTGAATTACTGCATGTACTAATGTTAAGTGAATAGTGATGACATGTTATGTACTGACATGTCCTCACATACATAACACATGTATGATTTTTCCATATATGCCTAATTTCTGCTATAGAATGTCTATACAATGTTATTTGTTATATTGCTCTTCATTTAAGCAATTTGTCAAGAAATATTTTTTATTGACTCACGTAATCTTAATATACAAAAATAGAATTTTTATACAAGACAGTACTTTTCTGACCATGAATAATAATGTTTGTAAAATGAACGAAAATTTTTCGAAACCTCCAAGCTTGTTTTCTTAGCAATGGTATATAAGTGGAGTAGTTGGATGCTCGAGGCTAGGCGCCATAGTGAAATATATTATTCATATTTTTAAGCCTTAGGTTGACCTGGGTGTCAGGGTGCCGGGTATGAGGATGGCGACGAGAGGGTGGGTGGGGGTGTCGAGACCCTGAATATGATTTTCACATTGAGGTGCGAAAAGAAAGTGTGCAAACAATATAAATGGCTTTTTTTCCTCTCGAATTTTTGCAGTCGCTTGTTCACATTAGTCCATATATGAGTAAAATTGCATAACTTCGTTAGAAAGTCGAAAATGGTGAAGCCTTGTGCCACACTCTGCGGAACTGACGGCCATCTTGATTTTGGCAATCGTGTTGACGCTACTATTTATCAATTTAAAAACGTGATCGCCAGAATATGTGCATGGTGCGTGGTATTGCGAAAAACAGTCATGCGTTAATTTGCCTTGGGAAAGTGGATATTGATAATTGTACTTAAGTTAAGGCTTACTTAGTGCTTGTTAATATGTTGTAAATAGGTGGGATATCTGGTGAAGGCTGTGGTAGCCATTTGTAATGATTTCCATAAATAATATGTATGTATGTTATAGAGATGCATTTTTTTTAAAGAATCTTAACTGAACTATGAATTTTTAACACATTATGTGCATTTTGCTTTTATATTTCAAGGCCCTTCAAGAAGATTGTGCCACTAATGATACATTTTAAATTAAAAGCACTACACAATTTTAAGAAATATATTGGGCTGAGAAATTATCACTTACATGGAAAATGCCATTTATGGACATATAATTTTACTATGATGAAGAAGAAAGTAAGGTCTGGTTAGGTTAGACCATGGGCTTGCTCCTTTGGGCTTACGTCGGAGTATATATGACATGCCTGTCTATTAATTGTCATGTATTGCAAATGCACATGCATAACCTTGCATGT
>JAQGBW010002143.1:0-21212 GCA_034698625.1 Julus scanicus
CGCTTTAAAGTTTGGGGGGTGGGGGGGGGGGGGGTTGTAAAACCGAGCTGTCAATCATATTTCGAGGAAATCTTAAAATCGCTGTAACTCCGCTAATAATAAAAGAAAACATTTTGATTTTTGCATTGATTTTGCTAAAAACAAAATTATAGCCCATAAGTTTGTGTATATGTTTGTTAGTGCTCCCTTAATAAAAATCTCAAAGGTTACTTGGAATTGTCTGTTCAATGGTACTTCTCGATTCTGGAAAGCCTCCAAGGAAAGCTGCTTGCAATACGTCATCGACGTGCTTAGTGAATATAAAACTGAGTTCATTCTGGAAAAAAAAAAAAAAAAAAAATTCGGATTAACTAAGTCCCAAAACCATCAACGATTTTCGGAAATAAAAACTATTTTTACTCACCTGAATAACTGTCGGAATCTCGTGCAAATCCTTCTGGTTTGCATACGGCAGAATAATTTTATGAATGCCTGCTCTGTGTGCTGCTAGTACCTTATCCTTGACACCACCAACCTAAAAAGGATGTCACATAACATTTGAGTCATACAACTATGTAAAAATTATACCTGGAATAAGCAATAAAACTCACCGGCAGCACCAGTCCATGCAGCGTAATTTCGCCACTCATGGCTACATCGGAGCAAACACAGCGACCGGTAAAGAGTGAAACCAGAACAGTAACGATTGTAACGCCTGCTGAAGGACCATCTTTTCCCACAGCGCCCGATGGGAAATGAATGTGAATGTCTCTGTTTTCCATAAAATCTGTACCTTTCGTCACTTTGATACCATACTAAAACATATTAAAACATTTCATTGCAGTAATTGTTTGCTAAAACCATTATCACTTCATATAAACTGGGACAAAAGTTACGTTTTCCGCATTGCACCGAATCCAGTTTAGGGCCAGTTTGGCCGACTCCTTCATGACATCGCCCAGTTGTCCGGTGAGCATAAGCTGCCCGTCCCCATCCACGGATGTTGCTTCGACGAACATGATTTCGCCCCCACAAGGTGTCCAAGCAAGGCCCACGGCAACACCCGGCTCTCCGAGTCGGCTGGACATTTCGTTTTCATAAATAGGTGGCTAACAGGAGACGAGAATGCATAGTCTAGAAGCCTGGACTTGAATAAAAAGCCGTGAATAATGTAATTTTTCAAAATTACTAACCCCCAAAATATCTTCTAGCGCATTTTCATCTAGCACAATCGGCATTTCAGGAGGATATGGAAGGACAGCCCCTTTGGATTTTGACTCCAAACTAGATTTATTTTCTTTGTTTTTAATCTCTTCGTCCGTTATGAAATCTGCGGGAATGTTATTGAGTTCGGTTTTTTTCTCTGCCACCTTTACCGCCACGGCACGACACAATGCACCAATTTTTCGCTCCAAGCTGCGCACGCCAGCTTCTCTAGTGTATCTGGAAACTTTTCACAAAAAAAACCCTATTAAACCCACGTGATCTACAATTCTGCTATACTTCCTGCAAACATGTCGGTACACATTTACAATGAAAATAATGCTTTATTCTCGTCCTTCACAAATCCCAGCGAAAAGCAAGGATGGAAATGCGTGACATTGTGACAAGTCTTACTTATTAGCTTGACAGTTTCCTCTGGGATCTGTAACACATCTGAATCTAGTCCATGCTCTGTCAACTGTTTAGGAATTAGATGTCTTAAGCCAATGTAAAGTTTCTCTTCTTCTGTATATCCAGGAACAGAGATGACCTATTAAAATTAGATACTTCAATGCAATAATCACACAATGCAAGATTAAACTTAACCACAAATTAAATGTTTAAAGTTAATCATTGTTCAAAATATCCCAATTTCCATATCTTTTACACCCTTATTTAAGATTCAATTATTTTAAAATTACCTCCATTCTGTCAAGTAACGCCAATGGAATGTTTTTTACAGAATTAGCTGTGGCAATGAAAAGCACTTGGGACAGATCAAACGGCACATTCAAGTAACTATTTTAGAAATTATTAAATAGAAAAAACAATAGGTTTAATAAATTGATGGATCGGCAGATTAAGATCAAAATTCTGCATGCTTGAACTTACTGATCCGTAAAATTGCAGTTTTGCTCGGGGTCAAGCACTTCCAATAAAGCTGCCGAAGGGTCGCCGTGGATACCAGCAGACTAAAATAATGGGAAATGAACCGTTTTATGAACACCGAGTCACAGATTAAAAAAGAACATTCCAATCGACTCACCAGCTTGTCAATTTCATCCAACAAACAGACGGGATTGTTGACTCCAACATTACGGAGGCCCTGAATAAACCTGCCGGGCAACGCACCTAGGTATGTTCGGCGATGACCTCGGATGTCTGACTGGTCGCATACGCCGCCAAGTGCAATTCTGTAATTTGTTAATTTGTGGTTTAAAAAATGAAAACATTTCAAATATTGTGAATTTTGTAAAACGTAAAGAATGGGAAAATGTTTACCTGTGAAATTCTCGACCCAAAGTGTTTGCGATTGACCTCCCGATGCTCGTTTTGCCAACACCAGGTGGTCCAACGAAGCACAGAATGGGACCTTTGAGGGAACTTTTCAGTTGACGAACTGCCAAGTACTCCAAGACTCGTCTCTTGGCCTTATCCATGGCATAATGATCCTCGTCCAAATCTCTCCTGAATTTATAAAACTGAGTACCTTGAGGATTTTGATAATTGGAATTTTGTCGAGTTTAGCATCTCAGAACTGAATTAAATTGGGGACAATCAGGTTTTAATGTACGGGACCTCACAATTAAATATACAACAAAATTTTACACTAAAATACAATAAGATATTTGCTCCAGACCATACATTTGTCAATAGAATATGTCACACAATATATCGTGAAAGCAAAATGACATATTACCTGGCTTTATTGATGTCCAAAGTTTGATTTGACGATTTAGACCATGGCAATTCGGACATCAACTCCAGATATGTTCTATTAGATTCAAAAATAAGGTAAGTATCTTTACTTCTAAGCAAATAAAAGTTTTATTAGATGGATAAGGACAAACCTGGTCAATGCATGTTCCGGCATATGTGGAGCCATCTTTTTAAGTCGCTGCAAAGCACAATAATTAATTATTAATTAAAACACTCATTGAATTAATAAATAGTAAAATAACAAATCCAAAATAGCACATACTTGTAACTCTTTCATTGCCACCTTATGAGCATAATCAGGCATTTTTGCAGCACTATAATAATAACAGATATTAGAGCTCACTGCAAATTGTTTGATTTCACACAAGTCAATTTTTTGTTAAAAAAAAAGATACCGTATTTTATTTTCCAAGCCTGCAATATCATCCACTTCTAGTTCATCACCCATTAAATCTTCAAAAGAACGAACGTTTTTTGGTCGCTTGAAACCATTTGGATCTATAGGAATCAGCTTTTTCGATGCTTGCAACGATTGTAAACTCTACGAAAGAATGAAGAAGCTTGAATTTAGATTCCGTTTTCCAGATAAAATGAAAATACTCGGCAAGGTTAAGCTTGCGTTACCTCGATTTGTCTTTCAAGCAGGGGCAATGCTTTCTTATAGCGTTCCGACAAATCGACAGCATCTAAAACTTCCAGTTTTTCAACGAATGAAGCCTTAACGATTGAAGAACACACGTCTGCAAGATTGAGGCCAGATACTGAATGTAATATGCGCTGAAAAAGAGTCATTTACCATTAAATAAAGTTTGATTGTACATACAATATGAAGTAAGGAATTGATTAAACGAGTCCGACATACCTTTAATCTAGATGTGATGGGTAGCGCAATGTCTAGCATATTCATTAACACCATTGCTTTTTCTTTGAATGCATCGATTATTCCCATTATGGCATCGTTTTGTCCGCTATATGGCACACCTGCGGACAAAAACAAATAAACAATTGTTTAAATTGGAATCATTTTATTATTACCTAATGCTATTCTCCAGCTAATCAGTATATAGTTACCCAAGTCGTCTGCCGTTAACTTGTCAAGCTGTTTAACACGTGCTATTGGGTATGGGTTGATTTGAATGAGCTGCTCTAACTTAAAACGACACAAACCGGTCACTAACAAGGTGTAGGATGGTTGAGGCCAATTTGTGCCTGTTATTTGGACCACAACTGCCGCCGTCCCAATCGGATGCAGCATTGATTTTTCGGAAAGCTAAAGGGAAACAAAACAGACCGGTTTTATTTATGCTTGTTTGTGCATATCCGCACTAAGCACGTAATGAAAATGTGTTCCTACTTCATCTGCCTTCGAACCTGGTTCCTTTGGAATCACGCCAATTATGGTACTGACCATAGTGTTGTCGTTCATGAGATATTGCCGGACCATCATCATGCTAAGATACAAGTTGATTTAGTTTTGCAATAATTTTCAAAGAAATTGTAAAGTACACAGCGGATTTATAAATGTTCTTCCTGCAGATACTAATCAAGAAAATAAAGTAATGTATGGAAATTAAAATCAAAATGCGTTAAACGCAAAGTGCTTACTTTTTCGGAGTCTTGACAGGTATTCTAATAGATGCCCCCGGCAGGAGTACATCATTGGATATGATGAGAAGCGGCAACTTACTGGGAATGCGGATTGTTGAAGAATCCATGTTCTGCAATTCAAAGAAGATTACAACTTTTGAGAACAACCAACGAAAGACGTGTCACGTAATCATCACATATTATAAGAGTACAAAATATTAGTGCTGAAGGCAAAGGATTAAGTTTTTCAGTTGCTTTTTCATACTGCCATCCAGCAAGTCGAAAGCGATTTAGCAAGAAACTATTAAACGAGAGTACTTAAAATACTTGATTCTCAACCAAGTCACAATAACTGGAGTAATTGTAGCATATACTAGACACCCAAGCTAAAGTTTGAAAAAACATAGCAAGAGTGTTCGTATCGATAGCGACACAAGGCAAAATGAATAACAGCTTAAGCAAAAGTTTACGTCATTCGAATGTGCTACCTCGGCTTGTTGACATTGGTTTGCATTTAGTGAATCACATCATGTCAGCAGAACATTGCAGCGAATGATGAATGCCAAGTGGACATTGAGATCCACAATGAGTTTGTTTGTTTATACAACGTATTAAATATTCTACTATTATTACACAACGTCCACGAAAAAGTAGCCTAGTCGGTGGTGGTGTGAAAGAAGCATGCTAATAAGTCACTCAACTCTGTTCAAGTACATGACAGTGCCGAGTTATTAATTCAATCAACACTTAGTTGTTATTTAAGTTTGTGGTTATGGGAATGGGCCATGAGGCTATTAGACAGAATGAATACCTCCATTAGTCTCTCCTGTATAGCTGTGCGACGTGTCATGACCCAATATATGTAAATCGGAAATTGACAACACAATAAAGTTCAAACTATAAGTAAAACTACTTTATATTCTTGGAATAAGATCGATATAGCAGGTTAACTTACAAGGCAATTTGGTCTTTTAAAAGGAGCACAGCTGGCACGATGAACCCAAAGTTAGCATTCACGAACTTGATATGGAAGCTAGAAAGTAGTTGACCGAAGTGTGTCGATCTGAGCTCAAGAGTTTCTAATCAGGTTTAATTTATCTGCTAACTGTTGACGCAAATACGAATCTGACCACTTGACCTTGTTGTCTTCTCACATTGGTCGATCTTACGTTCTTACGTACTGCGCAAATAACATTCGCGTGAAGCAAATGCTTGCTGTTTTATACAATATCCTCATGGGAAATTATTTATCTAATGCGCCACATGGTGTCAATATTAAGATTAAAACTAAAAATAATTAAACATATGCAGGTCAAAGTTCGAATTAAATGGTTCAGGAATGTCGTCTTCACTTGTATTGTTTGTTTTTTAAGTGTTGCATCTTGGGAGTTTTGGCTACACAACGGCATCTAGTAGCAATGAACGGCGTGAACATTTAATTACTAAAGCGCTTTATTTAATAACTGTGTGCCCTTAAAGTGTTCTTAATTTTCGCGCGAAATTTAAAATATTTTGACGGGGATTGAAACCCTATCCTTTACAATGGGTAAATTTGCGGCGGCACTCACAGCCAAACAAAATGAGATCAAACAAAAATAAAAATTGTTTATGATGTTTTATGATTACCTTTGCGATAGATAAGAGACGATAAGTCTAAAATGATGTATCCTCTTGAAAGAGGTGTTATCCAGGGATCCACTTTGGGTCCCTTCCTGTATACCCTCGATCGTTACTACTGAATTACTAAATAAGAATTATGCAAACCATGTTTACAGTTATGTCGATGATAATTTTATCACTGATTGTACTATGATAAATGAAATCCCTGAAACGATGGCATCTATGGAGAAGGATCTCGGCGAAATGAGCACTTGGTACGTGGATCATATATAGTATGAAGCTTAATCCTGATAAAACCCAAATTCTAATTATGTTTAGGAACCCACTTCTATTAATGTCCTGGGAGTTGTTTTCGATTCTCAGTTTAACTTCCTCGCGCATATAAAGATGGTCGTTAGTAAAATCAATAGCGTCACAGCCGTCACTTTCTTGTTTAAGCATGCCTTAGTAGGATTTTGACTACTGCGGAGATGACTATAATGATAAATGCTAAGCTTGTTCCTGTTATCTGCTATGGGATTATTGTTAGGACATCTACCACGAGGAGTCGTCTCATACCTGTTCGTGTTGCCTATAATAGGGCCATAAGAACTGCCTACCGTCTCTCTTATGTCTTCTATTACTGGGGCCTGTGAAGTGCATGGAATTCTATCTTTCGCAAAACTCTTGCAATTTTCTGATTTATCAGAATTGGGCAATGCCTTGAGAAACTCGGCCCACCCTTTGCATTGGGTCAAGGACCACTTGAGGCATCGTGATGGGTCCAGAGCTACTACATACTTGCAATTGCATAGTAGCAGCGTGACTAGTTCATTCTTGGATAACTGTTTCCCTTACAGGGCACATGCTCTATGGAACCAGTTACCCCTTAATCTTCGGGTTAAGTTGCTTGAGTGTTCTCGTCACGCTTGCTTGGGCGGGTGTTAATTGGCATTGGCGGAATGCTTTGAAAAAGTATATGTTGGGATCTGAAAATTTTTGACTCATTGCTTCCCGCCTCCTTGCATTCCTTGTATGACTTCCAGCTGTATATGAGTCCCCTTTTGTATTTCCAGTATTGGTTGTGTTTTTCCCTTTTAAATTTTTTTTATTTTCGCTTTATCATTTTTTGATGTGTTTTATTGCTTTTCGAGCGCTGGTTATTGTTGTACTGGTCCTTTATTTTGTTTGGACTGACTATAACAGTAAATAAATAAATTAAAATAATATCTGCAGTTTCACGATACCATAATACTATTCATTGATACGATCATTGTTGCCATGAAACACCCGAATTGTTCCGGTAAATGATCTACCATGATTCGAATAATACGTTATTAAATTTATGCATGACTACATCCAGGATTTTATGACACAATCTACTCAGATTCTGTCAGCATATCTAATTCTGAAAACAATTACCATTGTTGTCATGAAATATGTTAATGCTTTCCTATAACGTATTCAATTGCTTCGAATTAAATAATGAGGATTCTCATTTTGCTATAAATACACACCATGCACATTCTATGTGATAAACAGTACAATTCCACTCCTAGACGTTTATTCTGCATTTGAAAGACAACAGCAACATGAAAGGTGCTTTGATTATATTCCTTATGGCTATTATGTTTGTCATCATGGAAACAAGGCATTTGAATTCATTGACAGTAGATGATGAGAAGATTCTGAAACTTACTTTGGAAAAACCTATGGACGATTCACCTAAAAGCCACGTTGAGACAAAAAAACCATCTCCTAAGAAGGAAGGTAAAAATGAGAAAATATTATCAAAATGAAATGGAAAACCGATTGTGGATTTAAACGCCTTTAAGTCTAGATTTAATATTATGTATGCATGTATTACAGAACTTTTGATATTCTCGACATGAAATGTGATAACTATGACTAGCGATGATGGACACAAAATCCAAATTTTTTTTTCTTAAAAAAAAGGTTTTTTCTACAATTTAGTAGTAAATCATTTCCATTAAAAACTGTCCAATTTTCAACATGAACGCTGTTTTTTCTGACAATAATAGTAGTATGCAATATCCAAAACTTAGACAATTTATTTTTTGATTCCTACTTTCTCACTTTCCTAAAATGAAACCTATTGTGAATTGGAATTTTGTTTCATAATTTTCATTTATTTTTTATTCGACGCATATGCACAGCCGAGCAAATTGATTGGACCCTCCTACTTATCAGCAGAGAAGATGAATGGCCATAAATAATTTATTTATAAAGCAAACTGGCATTTCATATTGTATGACCATCAATAAATAGTTGTTTCAAAGTTATATTTATTATTGATTGCTAAAATCCCTTGCAAATACTTGAGTGCTAATAAATTTGCTAAATCCCGCCCACGACCAATTACCAAAATATTTTCCCAAAGAGTCTAATACCAATGTTCTTTTTATTTATTTCTTTTATTTCCCAACGCGGGTCGAAATTTTCAACATAAAATGCCGTTTACGCGAATTTCAAGCATAATTCCAGCCTTTTCCGAAGTAATACGAATTTCCAAAACATCCAAACTTCCAGATTGATGTCAACGTCGATTTTCAATACGACTGGATTTGTCATACTTGGCAAGGAAAAATTCAAAAACTCATGAGACTGACTAGTATATTGAACTTTTTAGAGAAATCCGAAAAACACTCAAAATTCATTAGAAATGGTTATTGCTTTTGATCTTAAGTAATCAGGTTTTTCAAATATTATTCAACCATTGTTTGCACTGTTGCACAACAAGTGAGATTACGTTTTCCACTCAACCATATCATTAATATAAAACCACAAATACTGCACCAGCACAAAATTCGTTTGAAAAAACATTTTATTCAACTTTTTTTATAAATGCAAAAATATAATCCATACTCTTGTTAAAATTCCAAGAACTCGTACAAACTATTTGAGACATAGAAAATGGAAAAAATACATCCGAGATTTTCAACCGAAGAAAGTGAACGATACATAGAAGGTAAAGCAAGAAAGAAAGTGAACAACAATAAAGGTAATAAATAAATAAGAAATTGAACCTCTCGCCTCCTTATAGTGCAAAGTAGTTTAAAAAACGTTAACGATCAACAACATATTTTTAAAAAACGGCCAAGTCGTTGTGTCAGATACAATTAAATACGTCAAATAATGCAAAAGATATTGAATACCTCAGCCATCATTGTATTGAATTTTTACTTCTTTTGCAGAAACGATTGTGATAGCCAGCAAAATTAACCCCAAACCCTGAGCCGAATTGTTTTAAGATTGTTTAATTCTTTCCTCGAGTTTTTGCAGTTCAGAGGCCACTTCGTTAGGCAGGTCGCTATTCACTTGTTCATCAAAATATTTCCTTATCTCCTTAACCTGGTAAAACAATACAAGTTAATAAAAATCAATATAAAACCAATATTTGAAATATCGTAACAAATATTTGCAACAAACTTACTTCTTGTAGCCAAAAGTCTTTAGGAATGCTGAAAAGTTCATCTACATTTACTTTGTCCTTAATTCCATCTAGGTTTAACGCATCCAACTTTGGAATGTAGCCAATAGGTGATGTCTGGGCGCAGTCCTGACCTTCCACCCGTCGGAAAATCCAGTCGAGCACACGGGCATTTTCCCCAAATCCGGGCCACAAAAAATTTCCCTTTTGGAAACAAGTTAATGTTTGTTAGTAATTCACGTTGGGTTCCAATTACAGATATTATGTTTAAAAAAACGGGTCGACTTACTTGGGCATCTTTTCGGAACCAATTCACGTGAAATATCCTCGGCAGTTGTGCATTGGGCTTCCTTTCCATGCTCAACCAATGTGAAAGGTAGTGACCAAAGTTGTAGCCGAAGAAAGGGCGCATTGCGAATGGATCGTGCATTATCATTTTTCCTGGAAATTGAATTAAAAATGCTTAAAGTGCACATGGAGGGCCCCAACTCAAAAAATAGCAAATGCTGCCGAATCTGCTTACCTTTATATTCAGCTGCCGCAGTTGCTTCGGATCTCATTGACGATCCGATAAACACTGAATGTTTCCAATCAAAACCTTCGTAGACAAGTGGGACGCCTTGGGGCCTTCGACCACCGAATAATATGGCCTCGATGTGAACACCTTCCGGGTCTTCCCAAGCAGGATCGATGATGGGACACTGGCCAGCCGGAGTACAAAATCTGTTGGAACAGAACGATGCAAGGTTACAAAATGTGATTTTTATTTCAGTTAAAAAGTGAGTAAACCGATTTCGCACCTCGAATTAGGATGAGCAGCTGGTTTCCCGCTAGATTTCTCCCAATTTTGGTCTCCCAACCAGCTTGTGACTTTCAGATTGTCGACTGGAATTTCTTTCTCCAGTCCTTCCCAAAACACGCCTCCATCGCTGGTCTTAGCAACGTTGGTGAACACCGTGTTTTTCATGATTGTTTTCATTGCAATTGGATTGGTGCTTTTCGAGGTTCCTAAAAGCAAGAAATGCATTAAATAAGCGCCAAAGACGAATATAAAGCAAGTAGAATTCTTTCAAAGCGGTTACAATTTTTTCTTACCAGGAGCCACACCAAAAAAGCCGTTTTCCGGGTTGATTGCCCTAAGTCTTCCTTGCGAATCGAATTTCATCCATGCAATATCATCTCCGACACATTCAATCTTGTATCCGGGCAAAGCTGGCGTCATCATGGCCAAATTGGTCTTCCCGCAAGCGCTGGGAAAAGCTGCAGCAAAATACTTTTTGACCCCATTGGGATTGGTGATTCCTAAAATCTGAAAGATCAAGAAACCTCTTGCTCAGAACAAATGAAACATTTGCACTACTGAAACGCAACGTGAAATTCAAACTGACCAGCATGTGCTCTGCTAGCCATCCTTCTCTCTTTGCCAAAATAGAGCCTATCCTAAGCGCGAAGCATTTTTTCCCCAGCAAGGAATTTCCACCGTAGCCGCTACCGAACGAAAAAATTTCGTTGCTCTCGGGCAGGTGACTTATTATTGTTTTCTCTGGATTGCAGGGCCAATTATTGATGGCTGGTTCTGGAACACAAACCACCATCGAGTTATCGTCAAGCTGAATTTTACCGCACATTTGCATTTCAACGTTTTCAAAAATAACTCAAATTTACTCATTTAAGACAGGCTTATGGGAAGAAGTGACAAATTTTGAATGAAATTTAGCATTAAAAAAAAACTTGTCAACTAGAAGATCGTTTCAATTAAATCCCCAAAACGCCATAAGGCAGTTACCAATAAAAGTTTTCTTGTGTTTCTCCCTCCCCACGTTCATTTAAGTTACTTTTTTATCACTTAGTTCTATAAAAAACGCATTATCTAATGGTACAAGTCACTAAAAATATATATTGTATAAGTAATTTCTAACATGGAAAGTTACAGAAAAATGTGGACAACTATATTTAAAACCATAAAAAATTTTAAAATGTAAGATCAACTTACTGTTCATAGGCAACGGTTGTCCTACGGAATGAAGGCACTTGACGAATTCCCCATTAGCCAGTGAGTCCAGCACCGGCTTACCCATCCGAGTCATGATTCTCATTGAGGCGGCCACATATGCAGAGTCAGTCAATTCAATACCCACTTTGGACAACGGTGATCCCAACGGCCCCATGCTGAACGGGATAACGAACATCGTCCGGCCCTTCATGCAGCCGGGGAAACGCTCATCCAGGGCCTTTTGCAGCTCTTCGGGGGCCATCCAATTACCCAAAGTGCCCTTGACGCCATCTTTAGGAGTAGGAATAGTATCACGTTTGCTTTTGGTGGCGATGACAGTTTTACTTTCAACTCTGGCAACATCTGCTGGATCAGTTCGCACCAACCAACTACAATTTAAAGCATTTTTTTAGTAGAAAAGTTTGGATCAATTACCCAATTTACAACAATGGAAATACTAGCTTACCAATTTTCGTATTTCGGCAGTTCTTCTATCATTCCTTGATTCTTCATGAGACTGATGAAATGTTTGTTTTCGGCTTCACTACCATCGCAAATGTGAATGTTGTCTGGTTGACAGATTTTGGCATTTTGCTCCACGTATAGTCGAACCTTTTAAGTTATTCATTTTTCGCATGTTAATCAACGTTCATTTTCTATGGTTATGCAAATAAACTACACGATTTCTTAATTACTTTATTTGGAAGATGGCTTAGGTTTCCTTGGACAACGCTCAGATTTCTAACCCTAGAGTTGATTAATCCATTGCCCAACTGGAGTTTTATCTGCTGGGTAGCAAGTTTCGAAAAACTAAAACGAAAAAAAAAGAACAGACAAACTTTCACTTAGGTTTTATAGTTCATTTCTAAAATCTGCTTTTTTTTTGAAGCACAATGCAATCTGTAAAAAAAACTGAATGCTGAATAAATAAATGCGCTTTATTTCATGGAACGATAATTATTAGTAACACAAGGAACTTCTCGTTATTTTCAAAACAAACGTTTTTCTATATCAGAAAAAACAGGATATTTTGGAAAATTCCAGGAATAATAAAAGAAATTAAAGTTATCCAACAAATTCCAAGAACACAAACGGGGTATTTTCGTAGTTTTTTAAAATTTCATTTTGTGACTATTTTCGGACACATTTAGTGAAATATAGAAACAAATTTCTGTAAAACAGAGTTGCCCAACACGCAGTCATCGCCAACATTTAAGAAAAACTTTCAAATCCTTGCGCATTCAAGCTGTATCATTGTTTACAAAATATATTTAATAACCTGCATAGAATTATACTTTTGCTGCATATACAACTAAGCGTTTGATTATGCATTATGTTAACAATTAGAAAACACAACTAGATAATTTCAGTACTGTAATTAAAGTGTCTCACGTAAGGCAATTTAGGTATGAAATCTGGATCACTCAGCTGTAAGAAACGTATATCCAAAGAGAATTTAAGAGAATTTTAGCAGCTTTAAAGAAAAAATATTATAAATTCACGAAATGTTATTTAAATATAGTTTAGAAGCAGCCCTGCACCCAAAGTTCCGCAGCACACCTGGAGATCTTTGGTGGTACTTTGGGGCGCCAGTTTAAAAAACACTGACTATTCTTTTGAGGAATAGCAAATAACTTAAGATCTCGACCACAGAAGCCAAAAATTACCAAACAATTGACCATACATAAGCAGAACCGTAAAAGAACATATCCTGAAGAACAAATTCTGGTACTTAACTTAAGTTTAATTCAAATATTTAACAGAAATTGAATGTGCATAACAATGAGAAAATCGACAGACATATGTGCAAATTGTTTAAAATATAACATTAAAAAGATGCTATGATTCCAAAAAGAATTCTCTTAATCAACATTCACCCCAAAAAACATTTAAGAAAAATTAATAAAAACAAGGAGAAGATATAAGAATATGAATATGCATTTCTTTACCTGCCATTTTCATGTGCTTCAGCAGTGAGTTCCTCCTGAGACTTGCCATTGCAGGGATTCTCCAACAAACTCGGCATATTGGCTTGAAACTCAAAAATTTAACTCGTATATATCAACTGCCAGCTTCTGGACGAGCTTCTTCAAAGGTATGACATTTTACCACGTTCAAGCCTGGTATATATACCAAATTACAGTCATCCCCACCCCATCACATTTCCCCTGGATTTGACATTCAAACCAATTTCCACCAGATCTAAGTGGGAGGAGTCCCCAGAAACAGCAACTTCCAGTGACGTTACCAAACACATGATGGACATTGATAGCCAGCATTGACCCCAACGACCCCAAGTCGGCGCCTGATTGGTCGAGGCGAACCCACCCTCATCTCCAATTGGCTGGCAGCCAGACAAGCCCATCAAACTAGTTTCTGGGGGCAAAATCTTCGTCAACAGCAGATAAAACCAGCTGGAGAGTTTTTTTGAAAACAGCCAATTTATATCAGTTGTCAGCACGTGATACGAATAAAATATTACGCAGGACACATCTATAGATTACAAAAACAACCTCCTGTATACGATTTCTATGAACACAATTCGCTGTGGGTGTCGCCCAGAGTTCTCAGAAAAACCTCCGGAAGGTGGGCAGGGAAAAATGATCAACAAAATCCATGATAACAACGTTATGATGCAAGAAATATGACATACATTTATGGCTATACGTAACTGCCTTAAAGTTTTACAATAAAACAGTTGTGCAGGGGAAAAACTTATCTTTTTCGTCTGAACTTTATTTAGGATTTAAACATGTTATCTTGCTTGTTATTGCCATGAAGTCATGGTCATACGTGTAAACGTGTCATTGCTGAAAATAGTTACAGACAAAAACTACAATAATTTTATCTTGGTTTTTCTGAATGCTTTGAAATGTTGAAATCTCACTGATATATCTTCTTAAACGCACTGCAGTAAAATCTTAGAATAGGAATCAGTCCTGAATGAAATTTCTAGAATCTTAATGAATATCCCTCATAACTTATTAAGTGATGTGTAATTGCAATGCAATAAACTAACTTCACGAATCCAACGTTAAAATGTTATAGGGTGTTAATGTATGGCATTAAGTGAAATTCTCCAGGCACTAAATTGCATATGATGTTAATTACTTTCATGGAAGACATTTTTAGTAATTCCTTGACATTCTATGATTCTAAGGAAACATTGTACTTAGCTGATGAACATATTAATGCAATTGAAAGCATTAAATGGAAAGTGTATCAAAAATTGTATCAGATTCCTAGCTTGCACACAAAAAGTGCAAGCCCATCAAAAGGAGGTTTCACTGACTATTCAAAAAATATCTGCAAACATGTGCTATCTTTTGTAAACGTTGTATATGCCAACGCACGCTTTCAAATACTTGTACAATACAAACAAACGCAAATATATGTTTTCTTTCTATTTTTTAAAGGAAAATAAAGATTGTTGCCAAACGATTTTAAATTTCGATGGGCAAGTCATCCATAGTCATTGCAAATTCTGAATAAAAAATGTGCCGTTAAAATCATCTTTCCCATAAAACTTAATTTGCTATCGTTTAATCTAAGTTCATTATTGCTATATAGTTTTGTTCTGTACATTTTTTTTATCAATCCCATTGTAGTCTCTGTCAACATAACAGCCATTGTTGAGGCAAATTCAGGGACAAATGTCAGCAACAAATGTTTCCAAGGATCTTAAGCCTAGAAATTTGACTCAAAATGTAAAAGTATTTCTATTAGGAAAGCCATTGCAAAAGAAGACTACAGGCATGCAGTGAGCAAGAAACCCTTTAAATTCAAATCAGGAAATTAATGTTCCAGCCTAATTCAATTACACTGTCTAGCAGCAGAAGTCTTAGAAATTGGAGAAATAATTAATTTTCAAGAAGTGTTGTGACTGCCTGCACTATATAGCTGGCCTTGTGCTGTTAATTAAAAATAATTTGAGCAACTTCGCAACCTTTGACAGTACTCTTCATAACCCTGAAACCTTTGACATCCCTCTCCATAGCTGTGCACAAGCTTTGCAAAATTTTAAGTTGCATTATACGTAGTTTATTTTAAAGACCCCTTTACAAATAAGTTTGCACAAATTCCCTGAATTGCAAATATTAGCTGGTGCCGGACTACTTATGTCGTAAAACAAATTTAACACCATCAATTACATCTATTCTGAAAGAGCAATTCATCTTCAAATGGACTAACTTCCTTGTGCATTATTTGAAGGTGGGCTAAGTGAAATTGCAAATCTATAAGCAACAAGATAATAATAGCCAGCAGTTTCCCTTAATAGCAACATATTCATAAAAAGGTAGACTATTTTAACGCCTGATTGTCACAATGGATTCATAATGGCGTAATAAAGTGAATCTGCAAACAAGATAATGGGAGTATTTAAGCAATAAAATGTGGAGCAAAATCCTGGTGCACGTATATAAGAGCATTTGCTCAAATCTCCGCTTTTAAGTAGACTTCAACTAGCATCAAATTCTGGATATTTGCATGTTTACTCCAGAGTTGGCCAGTTCATAATTTGTTGTTTTTGGACAAAATGTACTACTTGAAGCTGGAGGCTAGTAGTGTTTACAAATGTCAGAAACGTCATCAAGAACATTTCAAAGAAACAAACTATCAATTAAAACGCACGTACGTATGACGTTATGTTTACATGATTACTAATAATGCAGCCTTTATGCAGGGCAGTGTGTTTATCAACTCTAACGCGGAATTGGATATGCAAAATATTAAGTATCGGTTTGTAATTATGAAATACGTTGACGTAATTCGGAGAAATTTTCTTGCAATTACCCTTAAGGAAGTATATACAACTATGTCAAAATATGTTTTAAGAAGAAAGTAACAGGGAAATAAATTATAAAAACCTGCATGGACTATCATTATTGGTTCAAAAAGTATCTCCGATGCAAAGTGCACCAAGACAGAATACTGACAACCTTTAGATTATAGTGACAGCTTTAATACAGAAATATGATACTTTGGGCAGCTACAAAATTATTGAATATTTTACTAAGATTGGTAACGCTTGTTTGCTGGAGGTTAACCAGTAAAAGGTGTGTCGCCAAACACTGCAAATGGTTGGTGGAAAAATGCAGTTCAACAGGTGTGTGAAGGTTGATCGCGCCTTGGTTCGTATTAGTATGCATGAACACTATTCGATACTTTAGCAACGACTAAGTGCAGTCATCGTGTCTTTGCAATGGCTTGACCACCAATAGAAGGAAAAATTGGTGGCCTGACGTCAAGTCTAGATAAACGATGCATTTTAATTGACTACAAGTTGACACGTGACGTTTCACCTACATAGTGACTTCACAAGGTTACTGCTATAGGTTTCCAAATTATTGACTGATCTTAAAATAACTTTTCCATTATATATGTACATTTTCCCACATTTTGTCTTTGGGGAAAAAGTGAGGTTTTCCAGATGCAAATATATTCATCTTGAGTATTTGCTATGTATATCTGATCTATCATGAATCCATTTAGCCAAGTCATCTAAATCCTATTTAAACCAGCACAAACAATGAGTTTTCTGTATTTGTGTATTGTGCACATGTATTTAATCACATTTTTAATGTATATTAGGCCATTCAGAACGTCAATTTTATCTCATTTAACCAAAGGCAAAATAAAATAGGATGAGTTTAGATTCGTACATCCTGTATATTAGTTTTAGAAAATTGATAATGGCTTCCTAATCTACAGTAAATAGATCAATTGAACATTTAGAAAAGTTTTTAATGGTAGATTATGCATATGCAAAGTAACCTAAGTAAGGTTTCATTGGTCTCATTGGATTCGATTACTTTCAATCATGAATTATTATTGAGTTAAATTTAACCTTACTTTATTACCAGAATTACAATAAAAAGTCAGCAAATGTTAACGACATAAACTTACTTCAATGGGAGAACACGAGATTTCTGATTTGAACTTCTTAGAAGGAAAATGCACTTATAGGTTTTGGAAATTCAAATAACATAAAGGAAAGAATTAGACAAGTGCATATCCATAAAAATTCAAGGGCAATATGCCTGTCACTTTGTTTACCATCATCATGATTAACAAGCATGAAGAACAATCGTCACTATATCTATGTCATAATGTAATTAATGGACAAATAAGATTTAAATTTTAATACTTCCACTATTAGACGTGTTTTGCATACGCATATCGCAAAGTGTGATTTGGTAAAAACAATAGTAGTTTTGAAATATGTTCGTACTTCATCACTTCCAACATGCATCTACTTCAAACTTTTAATATATTAAATGCATCATAATTTCAAAATCATGATGCATTAAACAGGCGTTAAATGATTAACATACAGGATTACACAAGAACTTGTACATTTTTCAAGTTAACTTTTGTGGAAAATGTTAATGCTAGTCATATCAACGACAAGGAAGTGGCATTTTCGTCACTATTTCCAGAATAAATTCTTCATTTAAAAATAGCTTAAGTAGCCTTATAGTAAAATTGATGTAACATGACAATGAATATTAATATAATATGTCCAGCAAAGATTTAGTTTCAACTAAGAGAAATTTGTTGATGAAAGTATTTTGCGATATTGGTACAAGACCCGAAAATATAACACAAAAATGAAACCCAAGACATTAATCTTTGATCAATTTCATCATCGGGTTCTTTGTGATATCAATAGTCTTTCGTTGCTTTGACATTCGTTATACCACTGGTGACATGACTTTTCTATTTTTGGCTGGTTTTAGCCTTTGGTTCCTTCACCCCGCACAAAGATCACCTGACAGATCGAGCAGTATAAAGCAGTTTTCAAGGCGTTCATCGAGACTGGGTTGGTCGTAAACAGGCCCCCATAAAACCAAGTAGAACATACAAGTCATTATCGAAAAAAGTTCGAGTTATTCGAGTTTTGTTTAAATGTTCAATTTTAACAATTTTCAAAATAGGAACAGTTGAGATTGAATATCCTACTATAACGTACGTTACCCAGCTTTTTCCCTGTATCAAAATGTGATTTTTAACAAAAGTTATCTTTTGAAAAAATACAAAACTTTTTATAACCATACAAAATACACGATTTTGTATAAAATTGTAACATTCAATATCTTTAACAAAGTATTTTAAAAGCATTATCACGTTAGATACATATCAGAAAATTGTTAACTTTTGTCAAATTTTACATAGCCAGTGACAGCGTGATGTAACACTGAATTTGCAGGAATACATAAACCAAAACAAAATATTTTATCAGAATATATTATAAAATGAGAAAATAAAGCCAATTTTTAGAAAGTGATTTAAGCTTTAGTTTTTTAAAAATCGTTTTTCTTTCTTATATATAGAGCTATTTAATATTTCTGTGACATTCGTGGGCACCACATTATTATTCCAGTCTTGGTTCTAAATCGCTACTTTCCGCAAAACGTAGGTATTCTATTATCAAAATGAAACCAATTTGTAGATTGGAGGTGGGGCTCAATAGTAGCCAAGCCTGAAAACCTTGGGGAAAAAAAGGCAATTAAAGATTAAAAAGATATGACCTGAATCTTTAATACAAATCATTTCGCTGCAGTAAAACGAATTTCTTTTATTTTTAGCACATCATTATGTCTTATATTTGCAGCGTTGGCACATAGCAACGCTTACAGAATTTTACAAATTGGCCAAATTTTGCGTAAAATTAACCTTCAAAAAAAGTATTAAAAACCGGGTGTCTGACTTTTACCAGTCTCAGGACATTTTATAATGCCATGTTGATTAATGACACCCAGAGGGCGTTGTAAGTGGTTCCACGAGGAAACTTTTCCTAGTATTTTTTGGCAACAATTTGCATATCATCACTTCATGCACCCATCGAATTAACCTTCAAATCCCTGGTTAATGTAGGAAGGAGAGGGGCTTATTAAACCAGATTCAACCGGTATCACAAAATGGGCGTTAAAGAGGCAACAAGCAACTTGTGAGACATCTGATGGAGAAAATTAGAATTTTTTAAAGAGTAAAATTAGGAGTTTGATAATATTACTAAGTAGGCTAAGATCTTCAAAAGTTATTAAGTACAAGATTGCAAAATGTGCAATTCTGAGGGTTTATCAAAAATACATGGTATAAAAATGTGTTGAGCTTTCTATGTGCATTTTCAGACACAAGCTTTTCGCAATTCTCATATATTCACACAAATAATTCTTTGAAAGAGCTGATGATGAACTAAACAAAAAAATTGTCAATTCAGCCACACAAGTTATCCAAAAACTAACCCAAGAAAATGAGTGGTTTCTTTCTTATCTAAATACATTTTTGTGTTTTTTTACAAGTTTTGAAATAGGAAAGTTTGGTAAAAATAATTGCTAAACATGCATAACCGAAAATGAACCGCATTTCATCGAAAAATTGTATTGTAATACGATGCAATTAATTAACTCTCGCAATTAATTACATCTCTGATTTTGAAAAACTCATTTCGAATTCTCAATTAAGCTCATAAAAACTTTCAAAGAGTCTAGACAAATAGGTAGTAAATCATTCCGTGCAGCTTTTCAGTTGCCTCATTTTTCCACTACATGGCACCACCAAACAAGTCACTCTATACTCGACAAGCTGTAACATGTAGTAGTAAACAGGTAGAAGTCATAAAAGCTATAAACGTTTACATGTAAAACTTGTCAAACCATTATGATGTAGGTGCGCCAACAAGTAGCAAACAAACGTTTATTTTGACACACAAAAGTTCTTGCAAAGTATTCTCAGAATCTCATTACCAAAAACAAGATGAATCCAAGAAAAATCAGCTCACATATGGTGTTTGCATAATTTGCAGTAGTGTGAATTTAGTTTTACAATAAACTCAAAAAGTTGTGGATTTTTACGTTTCTATGTAAAAAAGTACCGTAGATTCAAGAAAAATGTCGTCAACATTTGATAAAAATTATCATAAACACAAATACACTTTAAAACCGTTCCTTAGTGCAACATTGATGCCTGAATCGTAACAAGCAGAAATAAAAAGTGAAAGCTAAGAAGTATCCTTAGTAAATTTTAACAATTTTGGCAATTTTTAATGTAACGAAATAAACTGATGGTGGTGATTCATTTCCAACGTCACTCGTGTGCGTTTTGTACAGTTGCCAATTCCAGATTATTTTTCTGGTACATTAACATGTTTGCGGGGACTATACTGATAGCCTTGATCAGAATAATAGTCTTATTCAAAGTTGCCAGGCCTGACAAAATGAAATTGAATGTGGTTTATAGAAAAGGCCAAAATAGCATCGAATAACGTCATAACCATGGCCAAAGAGACGCCTGTCGATATTTGCCAATCAATTTGTTTCAAATGGACGCCCTAGTTATACATTATGTTTAAGGTGCTCTAAAAATCATACTGTAACAATGTCTGTAATAAAAGCTTATTCTGGTTCAGCACCCCCTGGTGGTTTATGAGCTTTAGTATGGGTGGTATGGCAGCTTTGGGGTAATTAATATGGACGCAGCCATGTTGAAACTGTCAAGCTACTGTTTCGTACATTTACCAGGAGGAAGAGGATTTTTAATTCATACTGGTTTAAGATGAAGAAACGATAAAAAGCTTTTATATGAACGTCGCAGGTGTTTTTTTAAGGGGGATCACAACCCTATCACTTTCAATGGGTGAAATTTTGAAACACAATTTCAGATAAACAGAAAGAGATT
>JAQGBW010002144.1:0-21211 GCA_034698625.1 Julus scanicus
TCCCCTGGCGTTGGTGTTTAGCCCTCGTGTTGCAGAAATAGGCCAACGTTAAAAATCAACAAACAAACAAACAAACCCAAATGCCTAAAGCAATGAAAAGACGTAAAGAATGTTTCCCATGTTTATGTATAATTTTGAAAAAAATAATTACTACTATAGAGACCCTACCCAAACAGACTGGTCACATAGAGAATTCCAAACACCTTAATGTATTTTTGGTTTATAAAAAACTGACGCTAAGTACTTTCATTTTTTCTTTTGTCTACAAGTAGAACCGTATACTTTTCACTGTTATGTGTTTATAAATTTTTAATTATCCAAATATATACGTCGTATGTAATCAGTGGAATTCGCTTCCTATTTGATATAAATTACAAATAGTTTGCTAGACTGCAGATTAAAGTTTTGTTTTAGTTTCACTTCCGACAGATAGGAAAAAATTAAAAGGGTAGAAAAACTTGCTCTATTTAATTATAGATTTCAAATGACCACACCCTAATTCGGTTATTCATCAGAAAAGCAAACATACTTATATGTGTTGTTTTTATTTCTCACATGGACACATTTGTGCATGTTTATACGTAAATGTTTTTTTATGTGAATATTAAACGAAATTGCTGATCACGAAGTATGCCTGTGGGAAGGAATTTCAGGAAACTGAATATTTGACTGTATTTTTTGTAACAACCTTCCCTTATGTATCTGTTAATAGCGTGTGACAATTTGACATAATTAATCCGTTAAAGATCCTATACTTATTAATGAGCTTATCTGCATCTTTTTGCCAAATGGTTGTTTTCTTGAAATAAAAACTGTTTTTCTTGTCCTATCTTAGTTATAATTGGCATGAATCGAATTTTCTAATCTCAGTTATCATAAAACATACTTCATTATTCTATTTTTCGAAACGATTCCCACAGATTGTATCCAATACAGCATAATATGTTTTTGTTGTAAAAACATTGCAAAATTTTGAAAAATCTAAGTCATTTACATATGTGGAATGAGGTGATCCTTATCAAATTATTTTAAAGCAAACAACATTTCTTATTATAAAAATATGTCATTGAGGTTAGGCGGTTTTACAGAAAATCCATTATAAATTGTTGTTTTTGGTAAAAAAAATACCCCCTCAAAAATGTCACATTAATAGATAGGTTATATTTTTGCAAACACCAGACATGTTATTTTTTTATTATTTCTTTTTAAAGAAGAACCTACTTTAACAGGTATTTAACAAAGGCGTCCTTGCCTTTGGGTCAGTTTTTTACCTGGGGATTAACACTTCAACAAATATTTGCTTTTTTGTCAGAAATTTGACACATATGCTTTAAAAAAAAATTGAAAGTGGACTTAAAGAATAAGAAAAAAAGTAATGCCGAATTGCTTGTATTATAGAACTAATCATACGTTTGAGTTTGGGTCAAAACAACAACATTATTCAAAATCGCATTCGCAAACAAGTTTTGTTCTGATTTTCCTTGATGAGTTTTTGATTTAAGTCTAGCTGTCATCGCAAGTTAAAATCAACTAACATCAAAAGTAAAATCAACCGGTCAGTTTTGGGTCAAAGGTTGGAGCTGAAACATTTTACGTAATTTATGGCTCGCCCTCGGCAAATTTGTCTTAAAGGGGGCCATCCATATATCAGCAAATCAAAAAAAAATTAGGGTGATAGTAATTTTATCTTAAAATAGTTCAATGGATGGGCTTGTTATGGGTGTGCCTTTGTGCAATTGCTAATAAGAAAGAATTAGAATTAGTGTCTTGCATTTCAAATAAAATATTATTTATGCCTTTTCTCATTTTGCATTATCAAGTACGCAAAAAAGTATTTAGTATGCAGCCTGCAATGGAATTTACGTTTTAAAAATGTTACCTCTAATTTCAATTTCAAATGGGTGAACACGCAAATTTGTTTGAATAAGTACCGAATTTTTAGGAAACTAATATATTAGAAATTTTGAGCACATTCTTGTAGACGATAATTAAGTTTATTTAGCAAATCAATCGCTCATATTAGTGACGTTGCAAAGGACTCCCAATATGGCGACCGGACTCAATCATTTTTTCCCAGTTTTTTAAAGTTTAAATGGACGAAGATTAAAGAGCCGAAGTCGTGTTGCTGTAGTTTGATGTGTTCCTTGAAAGTTTAGATGTTGAGGGATGAACCTAAAGATTAATGTAAGTGAAATTATCTTCTACTAAGTATCTAGCTACTACTTTATAACTATTTTGACCAAACGAAGTGAAAATTACGTGTATCATATGTGGCTGGCATTGTCAATGTAGTATTTGACTTCTGACATTTTTTTTTGTAATTCGGAGCCCCCTGTTTAAATTTTTTTCCTGAGGGACTCCTTGACTCCCTCAAGTAACATACCATATGTAAGTGTATTTTACTAAAATGCTAGTGAATTAATTTGCTGTAGGCTTGATTACATACAAGGACAACGTACTATACTAGCTTAGGAAATATCGTGTTTAGTCTTGTATCAAGTGTTCTGATTTGAAAATTTTGCATGGAATACTACTGTAACTGTTTTAATTCTTTGTAAGTTGATTCAGCCCAGAATTAATGTATTACAATAATCACTAGGTACATTTAAGAGTAACCCGATTTCCATAAAGAAAACCGGATAATGACATATTACAATTTTGAATAATTGCAATACGTATGAAATCTGTGTTCATTTGAAAGGTTTTATCTTTGCTGCCAAGAGTTGGTTAGGAGTCAAGTTTGACTACCTGCCACCTTGTCGGGTTCTACCTACGTGACAATCAACTATAGAGGAAGCAGTGAACACTTTAGGCCAAGTTGGTCCAGTTAGTGGAAGCAATTACTGACTAGTAACTAGTTCATCGTATTTTTATTTTATGATGCCTAACAGCTATTGTGGCTATGTACATCAACACATTCACAGCATTTACTTCCTAATTCTCTTGAACATGCCATATGCAATGGAAAAAAAGAGTTGTGAAAAGAAATTCTTAACGTAGCTGTACATTTACTGCCCTGTGCAATCTTGAGGGAAATCTACTAAAAGTCAACATGGCATGACCAGGAAATGCAGGTTCTATGCTTATCCCTCGTGTGGGGCAGAATAGTAACCCCAGTTCTCATAAACGAGGTTAATGGAAACTGCTATACAGAAGCAATGATAACAGTTTCAAATGATAAAGAAAATGTAAGGTTTCGACCCTCGAGGAAGTTTTCGTTTTTAAGATTTTTACTTTTGATTTTTTTTTCTGTTTCGTGCTAAACCATATTAGTTGTGGTCACTTAATGGATTTCATCCTTGCTGAAAGCCTATTTGGATAGGATTTATATACATGTGCTCGCTTCATAACAGTTACCTGCTAGTTGCACATTTTCATAAATTCTATCCACAACGGTTTCAAACTAGGAAGAAATCTATTATTTGACCACAGCTATTGTGCATATTCTCAGTGTAGACCATTTATGTCAGTTTTCAGATTTTGTACAGCATACTTAGTGTTGGAAAAACATTATTTGTGATATGAATTTTAAAAATGTATATATCATGTCGACTAACCAACTGTATCAATCGGTCATGTCGATATCAAGTTGTTGTTAACCATGATATCCCACCTCAAATACTGTTTTTAACTTTAGTTTGTGTGGGCTTTCTTTAAGGATACCGACATTTGAGTATTGTGGCAGTCATTGTGTAGTCATATTCTTGTTTTGTCAGTTATGATTTTTATAAATATTCTTTGCTGGTTTTCGGACGAGTGGGCACATAAGAAATATGAATACATTTCCTTATAATTGATGATATACATACGCGACTCACGAATTACAAGCAAGCTTGATCTTGTTGCCAAAACTGGTTCGGATTACTCATACCTGGACATCTAGTTGAGACAACGCCTTACCAGAGATCAACGGATCTGGTTTCATCGAAATTTGCAAATTCATGCTCAAAATTTGGATTCACACTTCTCGTGTTTGATTGTCTTTCAGCGTGGCTTTTCTACCTCATTTTCAACACTTATCTCATGTTGTAAACATTAGAAGCAGCTTTTAAGGCCACGGAAGAGTAATTTTTTGGTTTATTAATGTTGGTCGGCCTGGTTTTGTGCTACAGACCCATTTTTTTTAAAAAAAATGAAGTAGCCTGCTGACATTAAATATCATAGGGAAACTTGTTAGGTACGCTGTTAGAATCTATTTACAGTACGATTCGTTAGATAACAAAAGAAACTTGCTGCAACATTCATGGCATACTGATGGAATATTTTAAATATCAAAGGTGTTTCAATTTGGAAAAGATAATGCAAGGAGTGTTATTTGGTTACCTGAAAAACAGATAGCATACTCATTATTAATAAAGAAATCTCCTTAAATGTAAAGTGAATTATTATTAAATTTTCAATATTATTGATTAATCAAATATTGATTTAAGGTTAATATCCTAAAATAACTTGAAACCGTCTGCTTCTTTCATAGATAAAAATCTATAAAAACTTAGGTTATTATGCATTTAAGAGGTTATGGAACTCATTTTTCTATCCTGAATGCATTTTAATTTTTCATTACAATTAGATGAGATAATTGAATTACCCAAATTCATTACCTTTTCACGCGATTATTTAAATCTGGTTTTGTATTTAAATGTTATTTTTATTCATAACGTTGGAACTAGAAATCTAACCTAGATAGACGCAAGTATGACAATTTTAAACAAGTTTGTTTCCCGCCAAGGTTCTTGGCTAACGTTTCCTTCTATACTAACAGTGGTCAGTTTGCAATTCTGTCCATCCTTGATCTACCTTGTTGATCCTTGTTGATCCAAACCGAGTATGATGTGTTAATAAGCATACTATAATCTTTCATAAAATCGTGGATGTCAAATTGCCATCTTTGGTGTAACTACCATGAAATGCAGTCACGATTACAAGTAAAACGTGGATGGTAGATACTGTAATTATGTTGAGAAAAAATGGCGCTTATTCTTATCATGCGCAAACTGATGAGAGTACCTGCCCTACTTAGGTCAAGTGCCACACCAATGATCATTACCATTGAAGGTCCATTAAAACAATTGGCTGTGCCCAATTTGTGTGCTCTTTTAGTTTTTTAATGGCAAAAAAAATTCATCTACATTGTACAATATCTCAATTTTAATCTCATGTTACTTTTTTATGAGTTTTTAATTAGTTGATGAAGTTGAGTTTTTGCATAGTTAATCTATCTAGACAAAATGGGTACATAATCACAATTGATAAGTTTAAGGTAAATTACTAGAGTAAAGTGGACTGCATACTGGGAAACCCATCAAGTATTGTCAGACCGACCGAAAGTAATTCAAAAAGCTATTAGCAATTTGTTTTACTTTTTTTGCCTCATTATCATTATTGCATAAAGGGCCGTCCATATTTGGAATTAGTTCCAGAATTTGAGAGTTCTGATGGACTTTTATGACGATGGGCAGGTAAGTTGTGATTTGAAGAATGTGACGTCATTCAAAGATCAGTTCGGAAATTTTGTTAATTTTTTAGGATTTTAAAAATGAAATATTTTTGAATTTTATTGTTCAGAAAATTTACTTTTATGTGTCCTGTTTTGCATATTTTAAAAATGATCTAGGCTTGTATCCAGAAACTAAAATTTTGTATGATCTTTCATCAATTACTTGTGGTTTTTATTGTAAACTCTTGGTACCCCACTGTGTCCTAAACTTACATTGAAAATAACTTCGTCCAATTCAAGAAACAGTATCCAAAAGATACATTTTTCAATTTTGAGATTTAGTCTACCTATAATTTTTAACACCCCTAAGAAACCCCATGCTCAGCTTTAATCATCAGCCTAAATTCAACCATTATAGTCTATCATATCAGCTGCAGTTCAGGTGTTTAAGGCGCCCAACTATAATGACCGCCATAAACCTTTTAAATGTCCATTTCTCCACTTTGAGTGTTAAAACCTTATCTTTTTGTCTGCTTTTGTATGTTGTAAAAACATGCTGTTTGACCTCATTTGAACTCATGGAAGCAGGACCCTTCTCTTGGACCAGATACTCCTTGAAGGTTTGCACAATGGCACAATGCCTTACAAATAACTTATACTAATAATTTTTTTTTTTAAATTTAAAAAAATGTACTTACAGTAATCGCCGTAGTCATGATGCTAGTAAAAATCCCTCAAAATGGTCAACTTGATGAGACTATGCGTGTGACAACGAAGTAGCCCAAGGCTTTGCAAATACAGAGCGACTATTCGGAGCAACCCACTGAGAGCACAATGTTTCCTCTGGTCAGCAAACTAACGAGTGTGGCGTTATTCCATGCAGAATTGGCTTTTATACAAGGTGCATGTTTGACACTGCCTTACGTAAAGCTATGTAGTTCACTGTTAATTTCTAGACGTGTGCCAGGCGAAACCACGCCCTAGTTATAGTGTTTACTCTTACAAATAAAAAAACTATAACAGGGGAAACAGGTATGTGGGATGACGTACGCTTTCTCCAGTGCACCTTCCTTGCCTTTCTGAAACTAGTGCTTTGGTTGGTGGACTATCAAGGGCAGACCCACCTTGTCCACTGGTCAGAATGTGTCTGACATCTCCAGGCACCTAGGGTACTCGAGGCTATGTTATAGGCAGCGTTTCACACAATGTATGTCTGGAAGTGAATGTCGGTTTGTTGTTTTCCAGAAATATGCAAATTACCAGAAGTTGCTAATTGTTGTGCAAGAAACAAAAGGTGTAGAACTCTATTTCCTTTAATTTGGGCACTTTGCATTGACAAATTCATGTTATTAGATACATAATAGCAGAACAAAGTCGGTTCATTAGGAAATTTCTATAAAAATTCTGCAAATTATCAGCAAATCTTCACGTAACATTCAAATCCAGGTTCTTAGACCCTATTACAGGATTGCATAACAAAGTCGGTTCGTTAAGAAATTTCTGCAAATCTTTACGTCACTTGAAAATTAAGGGTCTTAGACGTATTACAGAATTGCATGGCAGTACAAAATCAATTGATGGGTAAATTTCTTCAAAAGTTCTGCACATTTTCTTTAAATCTCCGCGTCAAACATGCTGAATTCTTTCGAACACTTTTTATTGATTTGATGTATTAATGCAGTGTACTACATATCGCACACAATTGGTATTCGAAATATAATTATGTATAATGAGAAGTCTAATAACCCTGTAACGAACATATACCTCACATTTGACGAAATATGTAGCGAAAAACAATGGATTTTGTGGCTTACTTATTTTATTGTTATTATTGTTTGTCTTGATTTTTATTGTACTTTTTGCTAACAGAAAAAACTTACTAATGAGGTATCATGGGGTAATTATTCAGTTTTTTTAATGAAACTACTTTCTTTTGCTTATTTTTTTGATCAAATGAGTGTGATCCAAATCAAAGTACTCGTTGTGAAGAATCTGTGACCATTTTGAAAAACCGTTGCTTTTGTATTGTGCAAATATTTTGATTTATGGAAAAATAATCGACACTTTATACTGTATAAGATTGTATACACATATGTGTAGTGTGGCGTTGTTTTTAAGGAGATTCGTTGAATACTAAAGTAATTCAGGTTTGCTTTGCTTTAATTCCTTTCAAAACATTTCCAGTTTTTAGCGGAACTAGTCATAAAAGCTGTCAGATATCGTTATTTTCCATTAGGATAACCTAATCTATGCTGTAAATGTATTTACCAGGAGTATTTATTAACTAATCTGATTAGAGTAGGTTAAAGATACCAGTAATTAACCATACTTGCAGTTTAAACTGTATTCAGCTGCAACGGCTTCCTTTTTTCTTCTATACATATTTAACATTTTCAAAGTAAATTTAGGCAGTAATGTATTTAAATAGGGTGCTCGGTCAAACTCTTTTGAATTCACATTCATTTTTTAAAGGTATTCAAACGGGTTCTTTGTTTTTACGATCCTTTTAACTTAATGAAATACTTCAAATTTATTTTCATCATGAATCTCAAAAAGATGACGGGGTCGAAAATCTTCAAAACGTATTTCCTGCCAAGGATTTGTGCTGGGCAACTAAAGAGAATATGATAATGAAGAGAACTGTAAACGTGAATGGATGACATAACCGTTGAATATTATTAAAATACCTGCATACAATTTTCTGCCTTGAATACATACACGGAATAACGGTTAACTTTAAAACAGTTTGATAATTGCAGATTACTTATCGCAAATGTGAGCAATTGTATTGTTATAAAATCCATTTTTTATTCACGCCATATAGACCTGAATAATAGAGCTACTGTACTTGAAAATCTTCTTTAATGTTTCTGATATCTTCATGTGGCAGTCGACCTTATCGATGAACCCCCATTGTGTAGGTGATAATAATACTGCTGGATTAATAATGGGGAGTTTCAGCTGCCAGATTCAAGGATTCAAGTATCTTCTTAATAAACAACGTAGACAAGTCCAGAAGCTTTGCAAAAGTTTGTATTAATTTTAAAATGTGTTTGGATTGCTCAATTATGGTGCATGTATTATTAGCAGGCCAGGTGGTTCTCATTATTTTGGACCAGATAACGCGAATATTATTTTGTAAATAAAATACAACACAATGTACAACATTGTTTT
This sequence comes from Julus scanicus, assembly GCA_034698625.1. NCBI lineage: Eukaryota > Metazoa > Arthropoda > Diplopoda > Julida > Julidae > Julus > Julus scanicus. The sequence continues at coordinate 8,612 of JAQGBW010002144.1, forward strand.
GCTTCTGTTTGAAACTAATATCCTCATTTATAACAATAAAATTAGAGGTTTATTACTAATTACAAATAGAGCATGTTTTGGGACTTCAGTGGTTTACTTATACAACTATGCTCATTTTTATTTATTAGACTCAATTTTAAGTTTTCAAGGAAGAAGTAGGTAAAATTGGGCCGTAAGCAAAGTGCTTTCACATATTTTGAGTACATTTAATGATCGTAGTCTTCCCAAATGTGTTGAAGATCCCGGCCGCTTTCACTTTTTTTAATATCATAATTGGCAATTAATTACAGAACTACCAAGAACTACCAACCTGGTTTTCATCTTTCAAAATGGCGGTTTTTTTTCACCCAAAATATTTGTAATTAAAAACAAGTTAATCTTCATAGAAGCATCATGCTCTAGTTTGCCTCATGGCTATTCAAACCTAATTAAGTGTTGTCAATTTTTTTTGCTTCATAATGTGGCATTTTTGGGGTTTTTCAAATTTATTGATATGGGAAGCATTTTCCTTCTTGACTAACCTAAAAAAAAAAAACTACACGTGTGTTGAAATTTGCAGTAGGCCAACTCGACGAAAAACATTGGAACTTATAAATAACTAATGGGTCTTGATTTCCACATTAATTTCGAGTCAATAAATTAGTTCAATTTTTTAGTTTTTGCAGTACCTGGTACTTTCGATGTGATCTAACTGAGTTGATCCTGATACCGTACAAACACCTGCGGGATATGATTAACGGGTGTAAAACCCGCTCGAAATGTTTTGCAGTTTGATATATTTTTTTAAAAAAAGAATTTTCTTGTTTTTATAAACAATGCATCGATGTTGGCCTTAATTAATTCATTATTGTACTGAAATCTGTGTCAACTTCTTTATTAATTTGTGACTAGCGTGTGTGGTCAGCCTGGACCAGGCTTTAATGGGTATTTTGGTACCTCTCAATGATTTCCCGTAATTAATACTAAAATTATTCCCTTTAACATTTTTTTTACATAATTAATTTTATTGTTTTAACAACAAGTTTTTGTTTTCTTGCATGTAGGCCTTGATGCATTGCGTTAAATTTAGATTTTGGCCCACCGCAATCGTTTAACCGGTTAGACATCAATGTAGTAGCCGTAATTTAATTATGCTGAAAAATATAACCGAATTATTAATTTATCAAAAAAAAAATAATTTTTAGTGGTTTTATTGGTTTCGAGGACTTGAATAATTTAAGCATTTATTAACATACCAGAGCACGTTTTTATTCCATCTTTCACAATGTTAACTGCATTTGTCATTTATACATTACGTACTATGCAATATGTTTACTGACCGCAGGAATTGTTTTTGACCTGAACATGTAAAACAACATTAACTTACTTTGACAAAAAAATTTTGTATACTCAAAATTTCCGTAATTTTCAAGGAGGCAATTCAATCAGTTCAGTAATTACTGTCGTACTTGCTATTTAATTTAAATAACCACACAATTTTATAATTTTATCAGAATTTTTATGTTTACTGAGTATTCTCACTAGTTGTAACTCAAGGGTTGACTCTAGTTGATCCATGTAGATAGGAATTCAAAATTTCTGAAGCTTTCATGGTGTAAACAATAAAGTCAGTCATCACTTTTTTAATATAACTTACAAATTCTTCTTGTTGATAAGTGATGACCTAAAAGACAACCTCATGAATCGGAACAACAACAGATTTAACTAAAGATTTCATGCCCAGTAGTGGTTAAGACAATAGAGATTTATTGTTGTAGCACTGACCATGTTTTTAAAAAATGCAAATGTAGTTGAAATTCGTGCTTTAACGTATCTTTTTCACGTTTTGTGTGTCAGATATTTGTTAAGTCATTTCGACTTCGTTTTCTGTTGGGCAAAAATATTTGGAGCAGTTTTTTCTTTAATTGGCATTAGTTAACTGGGTTTATTTAGCCTATGGTTTACCTTGGCAATGCAGTTGAATGATTATGGTCAAAATAGAAAGTCATTTTGCCGTCCCATTTAATTTAGCTTTCATTGTATGCTCAAGATCAGTAGGCCAAATGTGGTTGGGACAGTGTACCACCGAATCACAAAGTTTCATCAAGTGGGCCTAAAAACACACCCTCACTTTCCAATCTCGAATCGTGGGCTAGGCTCAAGTTATGTAGAGCAAAATAAGACACATTTTTACTTTGCATATTAATATGATCCTAATTGAAGTACATCTACATGCCAGTTTTACATGACGAAATGTTTTCTTCTATATGACAGGGTGCTTTCATCGCATTGTTTGTTTGTTTCATGAAACTATGATACTGTTATTTGATAGGAGATATGACAAGGATAACGTTATAATTGACTTCTCTCCACGACTTTGTATGGGGAATTGTAAATTTATTTTGATCAAAGTTGTTGCATTAGTTCAGACAGACATTTTACACAAATGCACGTGTTTTAATCTTCTTTTTAGAGATGTGAAGTAAAGATTTAAACATTAAAAAACCACAATGTTGATAGTTCTGAAATATTGAATAATATATATATATATATATATATATATATCAGTTTTCCTCAGTAATTATTAAAAAAATGTACTGCTGGTTTGCAGACATTGAATTCAGTTTCAAATAAACTTTGAAAATTCGACTTTTTCTCATCTTGTGTAATTTAAATATGCGTCACATGCAATTCAGATTTTATTTGAGAAATTGAATCTACATTTTCTGAATTATGGATAGGGATGTCTATGCTAAAGTAGACTACACGTACACGCTTTAAAAGTTTGTAATACAGTAAAAGTTGCTGAATTACTAGTACAGGTAATTAAATTTCATTGGAAACTATAAAGTTTGATAACACCATTTCGTCTTGTTATGAAACCGTTTTTGTGGGAATCCAAGGTGGTTACCACGGCATAATTTCCATTACGATTCTTAATGGGCATCTTATTTTTTAAAAACTAATGCTATAGGAATCTTTTTTGGGCTACATTATCTGACAGTTTTATTTATCGTGTAAATATGAATGATTCACACAGATATTCATAGCAAATCTTGCTACACTAACTTGTATTTATTATCTAAATTTCTATGTCAAGAAATAAAACACATTCAGTATATATACAAGTGTATAATGTTACATATGTATCAATTAACATAGAAAATGTATGCAGATTTGATTATTTGCTCTTTTTATTATTAGCATACTTGAATTGAGTCTTGTATAGTATATTTAAAAATAGGTGCTTATTTACGATACTGAATTTAAAAATATATATATTCCCAACTACATTTCAAATGACACTTCCTGAAATGTACATCTGTTGTCATAACATGCTATAGAATATAGATAAATAGATACTTTAGGTAAATTTCCGACAAAAAAAATTTAGAAATATATGGTAATAAAAGTATTTTTACATAATGTCATCTTTTCAAACAGTTGTTAATGTAATATGCCATTTAAGCAACTTTTGAAGCTTAACGTGCTTATCTTTTAATTTGTTAACTGTTTACTAACTCAAAAAACGAATTAAATAAAAAAACAACAATAAATCAAATCTAATGTAGTATAATTTTATTTTTTGATTTAAGAATTGGTGAATAGTTTTTTTTTAAAAAAACAACAACACAAAAACATCTTGTTGTTTTTGAACGTTAAACAATTTCATTAAAGATTTATTTTTCTGGTAAAAGCACGAGTAATACATATTACATGTTTGCTTTTGATATTATATTACATAAATGTATGAATACAAGTAGTTCAAAGATGGTTTGATAACCGACCTAATGAGTTTATCTATAAAGTAGTTCGAATTAAATGAGTTGATACATCTGGTCCTTTCTAGCCGTTAACTGGACAGACCTGTATAAATTTAAATTATTTTTCTAAATTTTGATCAGGTCTGTTGCTTTTATTAATGAGATAGTTGTGAAAGTAGGAAGTATTTGCTTATGTAATCTTAGTATGCACATAATATTTGGGCCATAGAAATAGTATTGGCGATTTCACACAAGATGGCATCATAAAATAATTATCGATAATCAGATGCATCGATTTTCCTAATGAATAATAAAATGAGTGTCAGTGCCATCTTGACGCGACCTATTTTTTTTCAATTATGCTAATAACTTCGAAGATCTCGCCAGTTCAAAAGTCTTGCCTGGCTGATCTTTTGTCATTAGCCCGAATACACCAATTGCTCGATTTACATTTGCCATGGACAGTTTACCTCATTTGGTGTCCTTAGGAAGGAAATGTGTAGGTTGGAAAAAAATACTAAAAATTAATTGTTAGTTGTAAACAAATGGCCAGGGTGTTTTCCCTCCAAAGTAACGAATGAATAATTAACAATCGAGTAAAAGTTGAGTGACTGCTGAACATATTCAATACTCGTGTATGGTAAGGATGTGGTTGACCAATGCAAATGTTCATTTTAATTAGCTTATAATAAGAATAAGAAAATTGGTATTGTCTATATTACCAACCAAGTGTACCACCAATATTAATGTGGCATGGCATTTAGTCACTCAATGGTGCAGGCAGTTGCACTATCGTCATATACGTTGTCTTTTGAAGTTTTACAACGGTCTACAAAACTGGAAATTTTAATTGTACAAAAAATGCGATAGCCTTGTGGCATCAGTGGACAATACTTGCTTAGACTAATGGTTGCAGAATCCACGTCATTTGACAATGTAGTATTCTGGGTTTTCCATTTTTAGCTGACTGAACAGGTTGTAGATTCATTAACGAAATTGGATGAACCATGATTCATGAAGTTGCAACTCAAAATTGAAACATTGCAATGATTCAGATACTTATCTTTCAATGGTGCTTACAAAATGTAACTATAATCTTCGAATGTTTAAAAAAAATTGTAACTACCCAATTCTGCATATTTACAACTAGATTATTCTAAAAAAAATACCAACTAGGTAATTTTAAAAAAATGTATGGTTTCCGCATACTAATCTGATAATTTTACAAAATTACCAAGTAATAAGTTCTAAACTTATCCAAAAATTGCAATATATCCGATTACATATCGTGTGTATTGTACGGTTATATATTGTTTTTCATTAATTCAATTAGTTATGAAAAGAAGTTTTATAATTATGTATTGCCCAAACATAGTATCGTACTAAGCCACTCAAGATCAATTCATACTTCCAATGCCAGATTTGACTTTCTGATTATAACAATTTACAACCAAACTTTAGAAAATAATGTCATGTGTTGTTTTCTGTTATGCTTTTATTATTCACTTGTTATTGGGCAAGTTCTACGAAAAACATATATATCCTGCAAGAACCCTTTGGTATTCAAACACCGTTTCCATAATCAAGGATATCTCCCACAAACCCTTGCCTGTTCGGCGCCTTCAATCGGGTTCAGTTTTTAATTTAAATACAAAAAAATGACTTGTTTGATATAGCTCGTGTTTGGCTCACCTGACTCTCTCCCAGGCCTCTTGTCTAAACTAAGGTCAACTGAATGACTGGTTACCTTTAACGGATATAACTTTCACAGGATCTTAATGTCAAGAACGTTTACACATGCGATGAAATTTCACATAAACCTACATGATTCTCGATGCATGATGTACGTGTGAAAGATGATTGATTGCAATCCTTTGCATTCTTCATTTTTCTAGAGCATGAAATCTTAAAAGGAGCTTGGGTAGGTGGGCCATGGATTTTATTCAAATACTGGGTGTGTCAAAAGTTGAAGCAATAAGGGGGGAGGGGATGGTTGCACTCTGGTTTACCTTCAGGTATTGACCATTAAAATCATCACTTTAACGATCAAGCTCTTTGTTCAAATAATTTTTTGACAATAGCACTTGAAGGGTCCAAGGCTCAAGCCCACACCTTGCCATAGTTAACTTTTCACCTAAAATGCATCCCAATTACTACCCCACATTGGTGGGATTTATCTGATTATTGAGAGTATTCCAACAGACGTCGAAGTTGCACCTGAAACAGATTATTGTTAAGAAATTTTTACTGCTGATTTCTAATATATTCCGCTGAATCTAGATCCCATTTACACATCAATACCAGGCTCAGAATTTGACCAAACCTCGCCCATGCCAATACATTGACATTCAAAAACTTGGATTTCTATCTTTAAGTACAGCTGTCGTTGTTTGAATGGAAGCAAATTGCTCCAATCCCACGCAATTTAAGTAGTCAGTCCCACATGTTGATAGTAATTTTACTACATATGGAGACAAACGCTATTCCAGATATTACAGTCCAGGTATGAACGAGGAAATGTATTTCACGTGTTATCTTGTATCAAAACTCAAAATCACATTTTTGATCTACACTACAAAATTTGTTCATTGGAATATTTCTTAGTGGGAAATAAAAGTAGGCTTTAATATGTATTCGGAATGTCTTAAATAATTCAAACCTATTTTTCAAGGTATCTTATGTGTCTACACATGCAATATTGTACATTATACAATCACGTGTGTCCACTTGTCTTTTGCAATGCAATATGCAATTGTACACGAGAAAACTTTTTAAAAAAATACGATGATGGTAAGCAACTTCAATTTATGGATTTTTAAGAATATTTACTATACACACTGCAATGGCTAAACTTTTGATTTTGAAAAGTATATGTGCAAAGTAATTTTCAAATGCAATAAGCTCCTTCAACACATTTTTAAACTTATATTTTGGTTTGAAAAAAACATCAAAAACCACGTTTTAAGTAAATTGTCAATGTAAGATTCTTGTCATGCATGTTTTTTTTTTGTTCACACGGATGAGGGGGTGGCCGAAGTGTAGGATTATAACATTTCTAAAGCAGCATACGTGTTATAAGTCGAAAGTAAAGCACCTTGAAATTGAAATTCCCTGCATAAACGAACACAATGTAAAATAAATTTGAAGGCTAGACCAAAAACGCTTAACCTTGTTCTGCATGGAGGTTTTTGGTTTTTACCCACTGAGTATGCTAAACCTTTTTTTCTCCCCCCACGACAAACTTTCATGCGGTTAAGGTAGCCATATTTGCCAAAATATATTGCAATTGCGATATTTATGTTTTCTTAACGGCTAATATTAATAACGACATTGGCAACACCAGCTTAACAATTGGAGTGAAAAGTTTAAAAAAATAATTTTGATTTAGTATATGACCCATTTATGCCACGCTTTGAATGAATGCATTTATTGTAGATTTAAAACGTTTTCTAAACTTAAGGTACTACAGTAAATACGCCCTTATTTATGAGATGTAAAGAGAACTGGTAATTTGCATATATCCTTTTAAAAGTAACTGATTTGTTTAAATTAATGGATCGGTATAGACCACAGTGCTAAACCAAAATAAACGTTTACTTGCAAGAATAAATCTTTTATTATAAATAGGAGTTAAATTTATTTATAACCTATTTGTAAATCTATCTACAATGAAACTCAGTAAGCCAAATAACAAAATATTCATATTACAAATAATATGTTTCCACGCAATCAAGGATATCACAAATATTTGCTTAAATTATGAATCCCACGGTAAAATTTCAAATTAATCTCTTGCTTACTAATTTTGATATACGAAACCTTTTTTCCTGGTAATTGCTTCAAGAAGTTATTCAGGTTTTGCATGAAATTGAATCTTTCATGGACACAGTCGAAAATCCGGATGTTGAATTTATTGGGAAGTTTATTAAAGTTTTTTGTCATGCTTTTAAAAGTGTATTTAATGACGGCAAACACTTTAATTCAAATTTAATCTGCAGGTTGAAACTTAATTACTTTTCCATAAAAATATCAATGCAATCTATACAGTGTTCCTTCGTATGAGCCAGAGATAGCTCGTTTTACTAACATATAAAATAAAAGGTAAAATATATGTATAATTTTTTTTATAAGTCATACAAATACTTTAAAAGTACACTAGCAAATGAACCTGACACACCTTTTTCTGGTGAACACGTAATCTACACTTATTATTCTTTTCTGTTTTAATTACATTTAAGCCAACATTTCCAATATGCCTGGCATGCAGATATAGTGGCAGTTTTAATAAGATTAGGTTCAGGGTTAAATACCATTCGCAACTTGTATCCTGCAGCTCTATTTTTCTACACACACCAGTGATCTGTAACAAACGTGTGAGAGTGTGACTAAGTTTTTTTTTGGTTCTTTGCCTACGTCAATGCCGTTTAATAAAAAAATGTTGAAATTTCATGCCATATAGACTTTGAAAAAACACCACTTTGTTTGCTACTGAAATGGCAATTAACCTATAAGAAATATATGGTTAAAATTAGGTGCTAAAGTAAACGATTTAATCGTCCTTATTGAATTTTATTTACAAGATTCTCACCGTTAAATTCAAAAGACAATGCCCAGTAAAGTCATTAAAAACTTGTGAAATTTTGTTATACAATAAATAATGTGACGTGTAAGTGCACTGTTTAAAATAATACCATGGCTTATAGATTGGCTGGATTTAAAAGAAAATCTCCTAAAATATCCTGCTTGTAGTCAGGGATGATGTCCAAAAGGTTGGCTTCACTTTAAGGCAAATTTTACAACTTTTTATACATTTGGGATAACAAATAAAAATACGTGAAAAAATACTTCATTTGGAACATCAAAGAGTCTTCTTTAACTATTTAGCAATGCTTTAATCTTATTCATTCTTTAGGCATTTGGGACAAAATGTCTCATCCTGTAGGAGGACCGGAATACACTTTTTCATGATAAAATGTCTAGTCATATTTTCTGATATGTACCCATACGACGAGTTTACAGCTTGTTTTCTTGTTGTGAAACGCTCTACTTATGCTTTTGAGAAAAACTCTTTCGAAAATGGTGACTCATTAATTGTCTGGACATGGCGCATTTGCATTCGTGTGAAAATTATAAATATTGCATGAAGTTCCCCGTTAAATCATGGTTATGGACAGGTAAACAATGTCTTCATTGCCAGCTTCTGAAAAGTGAATAATTAGCAACCTTGTACTGGATGAATATCCCCGGCAACAAGTTTGTTCAATATTCTTGCAAGGTGTTCTCACAGGTAATGTTTACCTGCAGGGAGCTAGATAGCTGGAAAAATAGAAATTATTATATTTAAAAAAAAATAGATGACACTGAAAACAATCGGTTAATATAACAAATTAATTAACTAGATTCTCTGTTAAACCAGCCAAGCGGCTAACGTTTGTTGAATATTTTCATTGAGTCTTTTAAAAAATTCCTTAATCTACAATTAACAATGAACAAAAAACAACACTGGCTCGCAAAATTCCATTGTGTGATCACATTTAATGAAGAACACTGCAATTGACCAATAACAATTTCCTTGATTTCCCAAAAAAAAATTCAAACATTTCAGGCTATTGAGGACAAAAGTTTAATTGAGAATGCAACATCAGTAATGACTTCTGTTTAATGCTTCATATTCTCATGGTCAAGCAAGTAAACACTTTCGAATTAGTAATTGAAAATTCTTTTGTGGTCTTCAAGTCATTGAAGTTGGAATGATACTTTTTTATTTTAACAAGTCCATATAAAAATAAATGGAGATAGTAGATAATTTCTTGAACTATGAACTGAAATAAAACTTTTAGGATCATATTTATTTATGCAGAATTAGTTTTATTATTGCTAATGATGTTTTCCAATACAACGTTTAATTAAACATTGGCTGACATATTGTTGATCTTGTCAAAAATAACAGGATATGTATTATTGTCTATAATTCCAGCTGCTCTCATGGCGATCCGCTATTATTAATACTGCTGTATTACCTTCTAACGTTTTCTTCAATTACATGAGCTTACAAGTAAATCCCTTTATTTGAAAAAAATAACCAGTTTTATATGCGGAGCACAAATTACCCGTTGATAAGAATTCTATTACATGTCACAAGATCTTGAAAGGCATCAAGCGTGAGAATCGAGCACGTATTTTCTGTGAAACTGTGAATTTATAGCGTGAGTTGGCGACAATGGTGCTTATTTTTTTGGAGGAAAAATTAGAATTCTACACTATACATGCATTGCATTTGGTAATGTCATTGAAATCCTTGATTGTCAAGGTTGACTTCTTAAAAAATCCACACAAAAAGCAACTGGTTCTGCTTTGTCTGTCTTAAATCGAATGAATGCTGATTTTTTACATAAAAATCTAGTGATTGGCGTGTTGTGATAATTGTTTTAGTACTGCACACTATAAAGAGCCGTTAGCAGCAATTAGTTTTTTTGGCGAAATGTGGCCATATACTTATGTTATGAGTAACCAATTTCATGGAAAGGAAAGTTTGAACCAAAATTAATTAGTCGAACATTGGCATTGGCACAACATACCCTCAAATACAAAAAATGGTTCATTACGGATGTAGTTTCTCACGATTGCCTGACTGGAAACACCACTCGTGTCAGGTGATTTTAAGCATAATATTAATAAAAAAGTGGGAAAGTTTTATTAATATTTTCAGCAGCATTGCTTTCAGTTGAAGGCATGCTGGAAACAGTGCTTGTTTTTATTATTCCAACATTGCATTTTATTGTACAAATACAGTTACTAAAATGTATAAGAATTGCAATTATGATATTGATGAAATATGTGCACATGTGTGCTTTTGTTTCCTTTCATTTCAAGGACATTTTAAGATTCATGTATTCCAGGAATTTATCTCTTTAATTTTTTACAAGAGGTTTATTGGTGCTTAAAGCTTATTTCAGAAACCTGACTCAATAAAACTTGGAAACATACCTAAAAACATATAACGACATGTTTGTTGGTGGTAACAACTGCAATACTATTTAGTATATATAAACTATATTAAGCAGTTTACAACTGTTCTTATTATTTATCATTAAAACTTTAGATGGTGTCTAATTTCAAGTAAAATTATTCTTGAAGTGTAGAGTTTCTTTAATCAACAGCAGGAAAAGCACGTTTTATACAGATTAAATCTTCCATTAAACAAGGTTTAATAGTTTTCAGAGTGAGTAACAAATTGCTTTTATAAAACAAACCTACTGTTAACCTGGTTAAAGGATTTAAAAAAATAATGTTCGTCTTGCTTTGAGATTTCTTGTTACACCTCTGTGAATCGAAACAGTATGTTGTGTACCGAGTCAAGAGATAAATATAAGGAGAGTTTAAAATGTAAAAAATTGGAAGAAAATAGCTTGTTTGAAATTGTTTTTTGTGCAAGCTGCAATCATCTATAACTCTTTAATGTCCTTACAGAATAGAGTATCTTAACATTTCATAGCTTTTAAAGAAAGGCTTTTATCGTGTATTTTCAGAAAACACGATGACTCTTATCTTTGAAAAATACAAAAAGCAGTTAGCAATGATCTTTATTTAACATTGTTACAATTAACAGCTGCATGTGTTGCAGTTTATTTTTATGGTCATTTCTTGTTGAAAGATTTTTTTTATGACGATTGCTACAGTGCACACCCCATTTGACATATGGTTATATTAAAGGTAGTTTTTAAACTTTACATTAGTTTAGTCTATTCAAACTAGATACCTGCAAAGCTAACTAATCAATGCCACCCCTTTTATGGTACTACCTTGCATTTTACCTTGAGTGTCATTTGGAGGCTGCGCGAATGATCAGTCTGGAAATATGCTTTTCTGCAAAAACCCGGCCATGTGACCTTTTATCAATACACTTTAACCCCTAGAGTGCAACTGAAAGTTAAGCTCTATTCAGTACTAATTGTATGGATTTCTAACATACGTGCTGGCATTTCTTTATGGCGAATAATGATTGCAATAATAAAATTATTAATAATAAGCGGCAACAGGCGATACCCTAAACTGTTTGTAGGGCAGACGTATAAGGACAAGCTGAAATACGAAACTAATCTTAGCAATGCACATATTTTGTGGGCTAAGTAGCTTGAAAACAGTCACCAGCTGACACAAACTGTGGGAGATTGAAGCCTGCACATGTACCTGTCTGGATTTATATGTGAGGCAATTTGATTCATGTTTTCTGATTTGTAGGGTCACTGGGTTTTGCCCTAGCTGCCATCATGGTGAACGCATGGTAGGAGGCAAGCCGTGTTAAGCTGACATGCGGTGGCTCTATTTTTTATCATTATGAAAGGGTCAAATGCCAGATTTCATTTGTGGAAAGAGGTATTTCCTTTGAAATGTACGTGGATAAAAGTTAACCAAAAAAGTTCTGAATTTATGCAATTAGAACTCTATTTTTAAGTTGTTCAATTTTGTAAGAACTGTTTATAATAAATGTGCACCTTTAGAAAAAGCTGTTTGTTAGCTTTTTAAATTTGTCTGAAGGGTCCAAGAATATACTTGGAAACACTGTAGAAGAATTTACATTGAAACATTGTGGAAGAATTTTCATGGAAACATTGCAGAAGAATTTAATATGGAAATATTGCAGAAGAATTTAAATTAAAACATTGCAGAAGAATTTACATGGAAACATTGCAGAAGAATTTACATGGAAACATTGCAGAAGAATTTACATGAAATCATTGCAGAAGAATTCATTACATGGAAACATTGCAACAAGAGGGACATTGCAACAAGAGGGACATTGCAACAAGAGGGACATTGCAACAAGAGGGACATTGCAACAAGAGGGACATTGCAA
>JAQGBW010002145.1:0-21207 GCA_034698625.1 Julus scanicus
GTCAACAGCGCAGCCTCGTAACGGGTGCATGAGGGTCGCTACATGCATTGTTTCAACCTGCCCCATGATCCAACCTGACCCGGTCTCCCCTACTTCAGTATTTCAGAATTTTCATATGGAATTAAAGTGCTATAGAATGATTTCTTACTTGCTAAATACAATAACTAAAACCCCCCGAGAAAAGAAATCAAGACAGGATTAATTAATTATCAAGGAGTAATTTAATAACTATAAAAATAGTAGTTTAGGGCTGTCCTTTAGAGAAGGACAGCTTTTGAAGCCCCTTTATATGCTCATATCATATTAAAACTAATATATTATTAGTGTAACATAGAATAATCAAGTCTATATTAACATACAGTAGTTGACTAATATAAAACAGTGTATAATGAAGAATCATAGTTTACCATCATGGAATGTTTCTTAAAATAAGAAGAGGGCCAAGTGTTGAATTATGCTTTGAAGAGATATATAAAGTAAATTTTTATTACTTGATCTGTAGTATTCATTTTTTGTTTGCATGATTATCTCAAACAAAATTCTACACATTAATCCATCCCTAGTTAGGAATATAAGTATCAACCTATACTTTGTCGAATATATTATTGTAGACCAGAAATGTATACAATTTACATAGTGGACGTATGTTTCTACCATCCCTGTTTTAAAAGTTTGAATACAAATCGTTTCAATGAATAAAGCAAGCCATTAATGTGTGGTTTCAGAGTTAGTTTTAAAAGCAACTTGTTTAAAATTCATGGAAAAGCTTTTGTCCAACAGAAACATGAACTGAAGAGCTCGAAAATTCAAAGAGACGACGCAACCTTTTGAACCACAGCAGCAGGTGAATTGAAACATGTACTGTTTGTAACAACAAAAAGGTATTGATTTATTACGAATTCACATCTGTTATGTAAATTATAGGCATTGGCTATTTGGCGCTATTAAAAATGAAAATTAGCATATATGCTAAAAAAAAATATTGTTCAATACAAAAAGTAGCATACAGATATTATACAAAGTAAAAAGTAACAATTAAGTTTCTTAGAAATAGTTTTTGAAAAACAATGAAATTTTGATAATGAAGCAGAGATTTTTCAAAAACTTGTCATTTTCTTTTTCAATTCAATTCAGCACCCTACACCAGCAAATAAATGCCATACGATAGGAAAGGGAAATTAAGGAATTTTTCCTAAATTTGTGATTTTCGCCAGGAAGACTATTTCATCGTCTAATCGCATGCAAAAAAAAGGACCAATAGCAAGCATCCGTCTTGACACTAAGATCGGTCAATGGAATTTTGTCTACTCCTATAGTGGTTGTTAGGCGTTGAAATATGGGAAACAAAATGTGAATTACAAGAAAGACCAAAACGTTTGAATAACCACATAGATAACTAACCGCGTCTGGACCTCAACATGTCCCAATTTATATATTGGAGCATTTCTGTCACACTCGCGGAATGTTGATAACTGCCCTTAACATATCTGACTGCCCTACACTGTACCTTCTCTATATCCTGCATATTTTCTATGAAAAAAAAAATGATCCAAATAAACATGCATACATTATTTAATGCATGGCAATTGATTCAAAGATGTACTTTTTTTAAAAAAAATAATAATAAAAGCTAAAAATGAACCGTGAAGCTTAATGGATTTTGTTATTATTATATTTACAAAGCCACAAAGAATAAAGTAACAATCAATACTATATCTTGCATATTAACCCAAATTGTCTACTTGTTTCAATCTATATGTTTTCCATAGCACCAGGATTTCAGCTGCCATGGCTTGTTAGCCCTCAATTGATTGGATAAAAAATGGTCAGCCCAAATTACTAACCCTTATAGCGTAGCTTGGATAAAAATAACGCCCTTAGACCCCAAGAAACGCAACGTACAGTATATAATTTGGCAAGCAGGACACGTAAATGCCGGATTGATTATTTGATATATGATCCAGTCGAAAGCGAGCCATGGACTTGTAAGAAGCACTAAATGAAACAATGCAGTTGTTGACTTAAGTTACTGAGGATAAGGAGATAAATTAAGACCGTTATTAAACTACCTACGCTGCCAGAAGTCAGTTTTTTTTCTGGATAATACGAATACATAAATTTATCGGCAAACCAATATTGATAACCGAATTGCCTTATTTGTGGCTAACCCGATTAAGATCCATTGCTGCTAGTTCTACTCTATAATATCATTAGATAATAAAGGACATTGAGAAATTCTAAAGCAGTGGATCTTACTGGAAGCTTTTTTTTATTAATATATTTTCGTGCTGCAGGAATGGAAGCTATTTTTCATTAAAACAGGAATGGTTGTAATGCAGTTTCTTATTGTTTCCGTTGATAATGTTATTTACCAACCTCGGGTCAACACAACACGTTTCCAAACAACATTGAGTTTTCTTTCAACTAGTTTATGGCGAGCTTTAATAAACCTTCCTTCGAATAAATATAAACTTTATAATGTATGTAATTCTGTACAGTCGAAACTGTATATCTCGAACCTGTTTATCTCAAAACCCTGTGTATCTCGAAATTTCTGGAATTCCCTACCTTTACTATCTAAATTTAGTGTATTTTCCATGTATATCTCGAAATATGCTCTTCCAAAACTTCTATTAAATTTCTCAAGTTTCAAACAAGCCTCAATTTCAAAAATCGGTGTTCCTTCAATAGATAGCACACATAAAAAAATTTGTTTGTCCAACTATGTACATATACATATGTATTTCCAAAGTTGAAGGTACCTATGCTAAAAAATTTGCCACTGTGATTACGTATTCCTTGAAATAAATAAAAAATGTCGTTCGTAAGGGTATTTTCTTTAAATATGTTTACATAATCAATAATGGAAAAAATTCTATACAATAGATATTTCAACCTGTTTATCTCGAAACCTGTTCATCTCGAAATTTTAATCCTTCCCATGGAATTCGAGATAGGCAGGTTCGCCTGTACTAGAAAATTTATTTTTAAAAAGTATGATTAAAAGGTTGCACATAATGTGCAAGTAGATTAAATATGAATATTTTGATGAAACGCTATATTGCGAGACATTTGCTCTTTGACTATTTATCATCATTTGTATTTACTTATTAGCTGTGATTTTGGATTTGAATATCATCTGTTTAATCAAGCTTAACAAAATATATAATTAATTTACTAATGCACTGTGCAGCTATATAGTAAATTCATGGTGCAAACTATATGCACATATGACCACGGCGGGTAGCCATCAGCCGTTAGCCGGTACACTTCCGTTACACGCCGCTGCATAATTTACCCCCTAATATCGAAAATTAATATATTATCCTACGTCAAAATTAATAATAGATATGTGAGCGATTCAAAATAGGTATTTTGTGCATAAATATGGGTACTTTTTAATGTTTTCCACGTATACAATTTGCCAAAAATTCCTGCCAATCTCTTCTTTAGTATTTAGCCAGAACATTCTAAATTTAGAAATTACAATGTATATTAAATGTAATATAAACGTGACCTCGGCTTGCATTAGCATGACATACAGTTTTGAAACTCTGGTTAAGTATATTGTGAAGTGCTCCCACAGATTTATTAACTAAAATGTAGGGATAATTTTGACTCTGGTTTAATTCTTCCTATTTACTTGTCTCGATCCCTTGCCCTAATCGTTAAATAAATCAACACAGCTGACTCGAAATGCTTTTTCACAAGGCAGTTCATTTGTATTGGCATTCATGGTTGTGCAATTTCTTATAGTTCAGGGACTCCATTTAACCTCGCCATTCTAGTCCGATGAAGCCAAGAGCAAAGTTATTAAACAACCAATCATAGATATAGAGAGGGGAAAACAGACGCATGGGATTATAACAGAAAAAAAATGTATTTTGGTCAACCACTGCTATTAGTTTACTCGTATGGCTCTGACCATAATCTATAGGATTATGAAGCAATATGCACGGATTCCATCGTCTCTTCGTTACCGCCATAGACCTGTCTCGGAAAAAAGCTTTTTTAGCTTTAGCAATGACGTTAAGAGCAAGACTGATTTATCTGGAAAATTCAAGACTCCGAAAAAAAGAGACCTATATTCTGACTTACTGCTATGGATTGATAAGCACTTCGACAAGACAACTTAAAAGAGCAAAACCCTTGTACATAAGTTCAGGACGCTCTTAAGAAGACATTAATTGGGGATACAATTCAGATATGTTGGAATTTATATTAAAACGTTTACTATATATAATGATGGCTTTGCTTTACTAGTCTATCATCAATTGAGCAAACACTCGAGAAAATTCCTCAGGAAACATTAAAACAATGTAGTTAGCATAAAGTTAGAAGAAACATTACAACCACTAAAATGATTGGTTTACTCAGCAGCATAGCCAGGATATTTGGCGCCCAGGGAAAAACACCCAAATATTCACCCTCTTCCCAATCCTCGTCTACTGGTATCTGGAAAACAACATTGTTTGTATTGTGTTAAATTAAATGGGGGACCAACTGCAGTTGGAGAATCTTTTTTGGACAAATGTTAATACCAAATACATCAAATGCAAAAATATTTCAGAAAACCTATCCTAGTCATGATAAATTATATTAAAGGTTGATATCATGGAATGGCATGCTGTAGTTCATTTAAACAAAATTAAGTAACTAGAATTGTTGTTGTTGTTGTTGTTGGTTGGAGTTTTAGGGCCCAGAGGCATCTAAGGCTAAAAAGGGCCCAACACTTGGCAAGTGTAACTAGAATTAATGAATTCAGGCGATTGATTTCAAATATTCTTGTCAAAATGATTAATTCATAAAAAAAAAAATTATCGTTTTATCATTAAATAACCTCAACTCAGAATTTTGGGAACATTTTAGAGTCCAATCAAGAGAAGAAGAAAAAATGGCCATTAGATATCAATTCATAAAGTTCATCATTTGATATTTATGGTTAAGGATTCTTTAAATAACACCATGATGGGAAATTTGTGGGACTCCTGTGTGATTTCTGTCGGTCATTAAGTGATTTTCAGAGGCTGAATCTGTAGCAATTTTTAAACATTCCATAATTTTTACTTGAATTCTTAAAAAATCAATCAACGAATGATGAATTTATAACAAATTTTATCGTTTTATCATTAAATAACCTCAACTCAGAATTTTGAGGACATTTTAGAGTTCAATCAAGAGAAGAAGAAAAAATGACCATCAAATATCAATTCATAAAGTTCACCATTTTATATTTATGGTTAAGGATTGCTGTCGGTCATTAAGTGATTTTCAGATGCTGAATCTGTAGCAATTTTTAAACATTCCATAATTTTTACTTGAATTCTTAAAACATCAATCAAGCGATCGAATGATGAATTTATAGTAAATTGTATCGTTAAATAACCTCAACTCAGAATTTTGGGAACATTTTAGGGTTCAATCAAGAGAAGAAGAAAAAATTGCCATCAAATATCAATTCATAAAGTTCATCATTTGATATTTATGGTTAAGGATTCCTGTCGGTCATTAAGTGATTTTCAGATGCTGAATCTGTAGCAATTTTTAAACATTCCATAATTTTTACTTGAGTTCTTAAAAATCAATCCACGAATGATGAATTTATAACAAATTTTATCGTTAAATAACCTCAACTCAGAATTTTGGGAACATTTTAGAGTTCAATCAAGAGAAGAAGAAAAAATGGCCATCAAATATCAGTACAAAAAGTTCATCATTTAATATTTATGGTTAAAGATTATTTAAATAACACCATGATGGAAAAAAAATCGAACACTTTGCAAAACGAGGCATTTTCTGGTATTTGTGCTGCGTGAAATAAAACGCATAAATAAACTAAGTCAAATCGATTTAACATAAACAAGCAATTCACCTCAGCAACTCCTGCAAAGATTTAGACCCGGCGATGTTTACACTTCATTCGGTTTTATATATTCATCGGCTGGGAGTAACAGCTGCTTCTAATCTGTTTCATTTGCATTTATTTAACCTAACTAACACACCGAGACAATAGGAAATAGGGTCTATACAGAGTGAAAAAAATCGAATAGCGCCTCATCTCATCATGGAAAATCAAGAGTCGGTGATAAAAGCCACGTGCTGTATTATACAAATATTAAACTGCACAGCCCTCGCTATGGATATGCGGGTTATTAAACAACATGCACAGACTTTCTATGTAGCGTGACGAGCAAAAAGTATTCAATTGGGAACGAAATTCAGTTAGATATATCAGGTTGACCATGTGTGGACGGTCATATGTTGCAATGCATCGCGTGTTTGGGTGTGACAACATATCATTGTCAAATTGTACGAGTTTATCGATAAAGTAACCGTTCAGCCTCATTAAAAATGATTACAACACTGTTTTTGCAAGCGATACCATGAAGTCCCTGATGACATATGGACATTGTCACATTTGGGCGGTGCCGTTTTACTGGACGTGAAATAACTGTATGTTTGCATGGTGATATCATTGTTCAAAATTTCAAATTCGCTGGAAAAGTAATGGACTTCAAGCGATATGAATGGTCAATTCTTTCCAGAGATTTTATTCAGACCATTTTCTTCAGAACATTATTTTTATGAATTTAATTCCACGTTTTCAATAATTTTATTTAAATTAAAATTGCATGGTACCGTTAAAGAAGTATGATGTCAACTATTACGTTTAAAAAAATACAGCCTACTGCATATATTAAAAAGATTTTAAGTAAAATATCTTGTACAAAATACCTAGGATGAAAAATAACAAAAGTTCATGTAATGTCCAATATACAGGAGAACCTGTCTAAACGCATACTCTTGGTACTGGTGAAAAATATTCTTTTAGACAGGTTCATCAGCAGATATGTGCGCAAAATAGAGAATTTCCCATTTTTTCAATCCTAGATGAGTCACCAGATATTGGACGCCATTTTAGTGAATGTACAAGCACAGTAATTGCTTTGAATATCCCTGTCTGTAAAGGTTCAATGAACATGATAATGAGGACAATAAGGATCATCCAAGTGCTTCACACAAGGAACTCGTACAGTGGATTGAGAAAAATCACAAGATCAAGGTCAGCCAACCACAATCTCTAGAACACTGAAAAAGTAACAAAGCATCTAGCCAAATCTGACAACACAAACATCAATGTTAAACGTCTACGGGCAATCAGATATCCAGCTATGGAGTCTGCACTTAGTGTGTGGGTCAATGCCAACCAGGAACGTGTTAGATAATCTAAGAGGTAACTCATCTTAGTTTGATATTTGTTGCAGTTCCATTGTTAATATTTCCTTACAAAATCATTGGGGCCAATACCAAATTATTCCTTATTAATTTAGGGAGGTAATTCATTTTTTACACGGGTCTCAAGTCGAGACTGGCACATTTTATGCTTTTAGAGAGGTTATTCATTTACACAGGATGCCTTCAGACAGGTTCTACTGTATAGGATATTTTCCAAAAACGTGCATGTCTGAACACATTTATTGTAATATGAGGCGTTTTTGTTAATTTAAGGTAGGATAATAACAATACATGGACATGCATGCACACTATTTGTTATGAATCCAAATTTATATTTACTAATGTTGTGTAAAGGAAAAAAGTTATCACGAAATGCAGAAATGCAAGAGTTGTTCTTTTCGCTCTGATCACAATCAATCCACAAGAGAAATCACCGTCTACAAAGTTCGAGTGATTTGTTGAACAGTATATATGGTATATTGGACTTTTATTTTATACTATGCAGTCAGCATAGAAGTGTCATGACTTTGGGAGGGAAAAATACTTAAATTACGCAGATGGGTTATTCTGGACTGAGCGGATCACTGCCAAACTGAATCTGCATCAAATTGGGATTATCCTTAGGGATGGAATCCCATTGTTGAATTGCGTGCAGGAAAAAAAAAAGACCAATAGTAATGGATCCGATAGTCGATCGCACTCGACTGTTACACTTAAAAATTCCCTCCACCAGTTCGAGTTTCACAGCAAATTAAACCTGTCAAACTGTCCCACACGCACATTCTCGTCTCTCCCTTATCGTGTCCCTACCAGTCCACTGAGATCCTTGCAATCAAATAACCAGTGAATTGGCAATGCATATTCTTTTGTAGTGTTGTTTTGGCAATGGTGCTTTTAGGGTAATTTTGTGGTGAACATCCTTCCTTTATTCTTTCCTGGCATTCCTTTGTTCATAAATTTTCCCTTCAGAGTGATGGTTTGAAAATGCATCACCTAATAATAACACCCCATTTAGAGATATCTTAAACCAGCATTGAATTCCAACTCATGGACATCCATCATGAGATGGTCTGAAAATCATAGTACTTTTATGGGATTCTGATATTAGTAATGTAATGGTAGAAACTTTCTATCCAAATTATGTGTTGACTGACATTCATAAAATGTAATGATAGGCATAGGGCTACACTACAATTTGCGTGTTTAGCATGGCAGGGCAGGTCGTAATTCACTTTTCTTAATGGAAAACTGCAAAATGTGATGGAGGGCTTAAACACTCACGAAATTTCCCCAGCATTTATCACGGACGACGTGCGTTTGGGGATGATTGGTGCCTCATATTTTGTCCTAATATAGGTGGATGCATGATTCAACGTCCCAATCCGACCATAACTCAATCCTATTTGTATTATGATACATAAGCACGCGAAACAATGACATCAAAAATGACTCGAGGAGAACAGTATTCAAATGCTCCATGAATGATTAAGTGATGTATTCCCTGGATGCTCAACATGGATGGTATTATGCCATAATGCGGCAAGACACATCAGGGTTTGATTTCTGGAAATGGGATATTTTGAGGTCTAGCGGAATCAATATGATCATTATTGCAACCTGTGTTTTCAACTTGCATATGAAATCCTTAAGGACGGGTCAAATTAATTTTACAGTTGAGTTGCTCAAAAATTTGCAACATCAAATATGAAACGTTTTGTAATTAAACGACAGCAAAGTAATCACGTGTGATTACATATATGTACAAAGCTATTCCATGTTACTGACATTTTAAAACGGGGTAAATCAATTACGAAACCATACATAATGACTAAAAACTATGTTGATCAATTAATCATAGCTGAATTTTGGCATGTATACATGAATAGTATGTCTATATGTAAAAGTAAGCCCTTTAGACCACATATGACACCCACCTAGAAACTAACTCCAATAGCATTTGCACGAACGTGGAGAGGAGGGGAAGTTATTTTTTCTAAAAAAAGCAGGACTTATAACAAAACAACGTGCATGTACATGTATTTTGGACATCGATTTCCCATTAAAGTAATGCATTATGCGGAAGATCAACTAAACCATTTCAAATTTATATTGAAGTGCATAGGAATATAAATACGAAATATTTTATTGCGCAGGCAACTGTATTACAAAAATGATATAACGATGTTAAAATAATAACCCTCTCAGCTACATTTTGGAATCATGGTGCTGTCCACTGGGTCCTAAAATTGAACTGAATTTGTTTTTAATATTATTCCTATAACAATGTTGTGAATTTACTATGTATTTGTAATATATAAAGTTGTTTACTCGTAATTATATATTCAATATAATTTTAACAGCACTGTATATACATGCTGGTATTATACAGCAATCATATCACGTTTTATACAATTTAATTATTGCATTAAATATGTATCACATGCGTAATACTGTATTTATTACAAATTGTACAGTGCATAATTACGAATTCGAGTGCAAAAAACGAATGTATATCGAGTTCATCGTCCATATTTAATCAACGACATATATTTAGGAAAATACCAATTTTGACATTTACAATACTATTACCGCCTGTGTACTGATTATTTGTGAGGTCTAATGTCGGTTAATTATTAGATGGATAATATTAAAGGACTAGCATTGACAAGAACATCGCACATTAGTAAGAACAGCCTTAAATATTGCTTTAAACATTTATTTTGAAAGGGCACATTTTGAATTATATTTAAATAAAAGGGAACTGCTCAAACATCCACCATCTTAGCACACACAAAACTGGTCCCCATTACAGTTGGGTTGCCCTTCACCATAGAAGATACACTTTAATCCTATTAACAAATTGCGGTTGCCATAATAAATGGGGTTGTAAAACGTGCAAAACTCCTTGTACCCAGTTTCTTTAAGCCCCAACATTGTTTTCCTCGCTTTAATGTTCAATAATTTGACGTTGGGATTTGGAATGTTGCACAAGTCCTGTTTATACAATCATTGATTACGTTAGGTGGGAAAAGTTAACCGGCTTAACCACCCAGAAAACTTCATTTGGTCTTAAGAACCCGTTCCTGTCCAATGCACACACAACTTCAGCAAACAATTCAACATGTATATTTATCAAACCTTCCAAATTTCTAAATACTTTTATGAAGGATAGACATCTAGTTCAGTTCAGTTCAGTAGAATCAGTTCAATTCCTACCTTGCCATTATAGAGCAGACACATATGTCAGTTACAAATGTCATCAACATGTAACATGATAAAATTAAAAACTTAACAATCTATTGAAAATCCAAAGGTTCTGTGCAGCAGAACCTATTTAAATGCATCCTGTGTAAATTAATAACCTCTCTAAAAGCATAAAGTATGTCGGTCCCGACGCAGCAGGTAGGGAGATTCCAGCCAATCACTGTACTTTTGCATGCACTAAAATAGTGACCAATTAATAGCTAGTGACTCGATCTCTATAGGATTTAAAAAAGGGGAAATTTCCTATTTTGGATCTGCTGAGCCTTTCTAAAAACCATATTTTTCACCGGTCTCAAGAATTTGCTTTTAGACAGATTTTCTGTATCAATTTTTTAAAATTATGATTTAACATGCTACAATGGCTAATGATGGCAATTTGAATTGTTCGCGCCCATTTTTGCTACACAAACCACAATTTCTTGACTTTAATATGTTAAAAGCATAGCAAGATCGTTGCGGGATGTATTGTGCTGGAGTATGAGGGCGAAACCACAATGTGGGAATACCATATTAAAGTCAACTTCGCCACTAGGCGGATAAGGTTAATTACACCATATGTATATAAAATCATATTGATTATATGTTTAGAGAAATCTTGCATAAACAATACAATTTCAAAGTGGTTTCCTTAAGAACGTTCGCGATAATACATTAACCTTATGATGTACTATGTACGAGTATAATCAGTTAATCACAATGTGATGATTTTCGGTTTTTAATCGTGTGTACAAGCAACAACTCTTCATTATGAATTTTGTTGTGTGTTGTTGGAAACAGGAAAGATAATTAAGTATGCTGGTTGAAGCAAGCTTTCAAACACTATGGGTTCGCATGCCAACATCGCTCGAGATCCGAAAGTAATCAGATGGAAATAATGCAGCAGTCCATATAAAATCATTTCAAAAAATTTTAAGCTGGTTTGCACAAATTACTCAGATATGAAATACAAACATAAGCGAACGCGAGCAATTTGCCCGCTCTGTGTAAGTTGCACTGAATGGGAATTAATTAAAATTGTAGCGATGCTAGATGAAAAGATATCGTCCATTGGCTCCAAGTCTACCTCAGCCATTTACGAGTAAGACTTGCACGAATGCACTGATGAGTGTAAATCTGCATTATATCTATTATTTTAATTAGTTTTATTGCATGCGTTCAAGTCGAGATCACTGGGCGATGCATGTCTGTTCGTGGAGATTGGGCGCACTGATATTTGCATCTCTATACGTACATATTGCAATTAGCAAATCTTTCGATTCTTCTACGACAAATCGATACATGCCGTATTATGCAAATTTAGGAGCTGATTGGAGTATGTTGGCGAAAGCAGCTATTTTGGAGCCATGATTGCGTTGGCAAGAGGATGATAGCGAATTGATTTTATGCTTCATACTCCACCAATTAAACATAGTTTCGTAAAGCTAATGTCATCAATTTTTTGCGACATTAAACGTGCCATGACAAGTACAAGTATACATGTATACGATATATATGCAAGATTTGGCAATAAACCCTGAGTGTTGTAGCTACATTTAAAGATGCTAGTCTGCGCAATGGCAATTCAGGTAGGAAGGAATAGAAAGCCCATAGCTGCTCTGATAAATTACGACATGAAAGTGTAGATATGCCCATAATGATTTCTGAAAATTTTGACGCATTTACCAGAATTTCGCATAGCTCGTGAAACACCAATATGAACACAATTCCAAAGTTAAAGTTTTTACAAGTCTAAACAGGGTCAAATGTCAATTTAACTATCGCCATTGATACTTAATTGTCCTAAGTCAAAATAGTTTTTCACAAATCTTTGCATTACCATTATTAGGAATTTTTGATACACATATCACAATGGAAGCCATAATACTCAGATGAAAAACTTGCAAAATGGACAATTGATTTATTTGCCCTCTAGAAGTTCATTGAAACTTTCCTGAAGTAAAGTTTTGCGCATATCCAAATGTAATTAACTCATAATCGAAATTCTTAAGTTGCCTAAATTATCAAAGTGTTGTGCAATAAAGTGATATGTTAACCATGACATTACTAACGTAACCTTAAGTTTAAGATAATATTCAATTATATAATAATATATTTTAAATACTAGAAGATCTATAGATCATGTAACAATATATAGGCATCATATGTATACACCATGGCAACCGCAATTAATAGTAACATATAAGAGTGAATACAGAACCTCTATGTGGTAGACCAGTGACAAGCAAGAAACAATGCCGAATTTACTTTATACTATTGTGAATATTGTGCACAGTGTTGAAAATATTTTCTTACAATATTACTAAACTAAAAAAAATATTTGAAATTAAAGTTTTCTCCATATTGTAAGTTTCATTATGTACATAGGAAGATAGGGACACTATTTAAAAGGAGATGCAAGTGATTGCACAACACTAACTTAAGATTTTATTTATTTGCAATAATAAGAACTAACAAACTTGTGAAAAGGGACTAACATCAATGGAAAATGTATATAGATTTCCTGCAATTTTGGCCTTTCTCCACACAGAAATAGTGTGGGTGTGTTATTTCCTGGAGGCAGTGTATTTCTTTGGTACATCAGTTATCTCGCATTTCGTTGATCATTTTTCCAGATAACATAGGATAATTGAAGTTTATAAATTAACATATATATGTTAGCTATTTTACCGCAGATGCAATTATAGGAACTGAACATTTATCCGAAAACCTGCCATTAAGTATCTCAAGTCTACCTCTATACCTTCAGATGCAACCTAAATGTCATGTAGGGCCTTCCAAACTGTGATAAAAACGCATAAAGCAAACATGTCAAATGACATAATGATGATGCGATGTAATGACGTAAACAGTTTCGAAGTATTGGTGGTGATGATGATGAAAAAAACAGGGGGATAAAAAAAGAAGAAAACTGGAGCTTTCAAATGCTGTAGATTGTGTTTAGGCAGATATTATCATCACATCATGATGCTCATCATCAAGCTTGGGAGAAAATCGACGCGAAAACTCGGCTTAATCTTAGACGAGATACTAATTAGGGGTGACACTAATGCGTTTTCTTACCAGCCAGAAGAAGCTCAAATATTATTTGAGCGATATAAAAAAACGAGGACAAAAAACATCTAATGCAGCCACCTTTGAGCTAAGTCGGCACTAACCATTTTCTATAAAAAGACACAATAGGCGTCTTTGTTGGGAAAAAAATAGGATGCCAAATACACGAAACATGATAAATAGTTATGGCTGTCAATTCCACACATTCGCTAGACTTTACAGAATTAAGCTTTCTTGTCATCTTAAACAAAGGTGTCGGTCCTGTCGAGAAATCTACGTCTAAGACGACGTCATTACGTCCGAAGGCCTAACAGTCATTGTTATTAAGTGGATTTGAGAGGCAAACAGGAATGTAGAAGACAAAAGCAGTCATGGAATTTGTTTCTCTCATTAATTTCCCAGAAGCATACATGATATTTTGGATATACACGAAGCCGCTTCTGGAAAATTTACTTAAAAGCTTGTTGAGTCGGCTAGTCGTGGGATTAACATTTGTTTCAGTATAAATCGCGAGTTTTAATTTAAACAGATCCCTAAACATATTTAATCTAAACGTAAAACTGAATAAATATGCGTGAGACTCTCGCATGGTAGAATTGAAATTTCTTAGTTAATTGGAAAATTTGATTTTTTTAGGATCAGGAAATGGTTATATGGAATTTAATTCAAGAAAATATTTTATTTAAAATAAAAATTCATATTCATCAACTTCCATAGATTCATACTCCAAGAAATAAATTGTGGGTTTATGATGGCTGAAGTATGAAACAAATAATGCAGACTGCAGATTTTCTTAATGGCATGAGAATATTATACTTTGTTGATGGTATAGTATCGGATCTGGTTGTAGACTGACCATACTGACCTTTGCCAGTGTTCAATTTTAAATAAAATCTTCATCTAACAGGATTTCCACATTTTTAAGA
This sequence comes from Julus scanicus, assembly GCA_034698625.1. Lineage (NCBI taxonomy): Eukaryota > Metazoa > Arthropoda > Diplopoda > Julida > Julidae > Julus > Julus scanicus. The sequence continues at coordinate 14,478 of JAQGBW010002145.1, forward strand.
ATGAAATTTCCCTGATTTTCTGTTTTTTTCAGGACATTTTTAAATTTTTCCATGACTATTAAAAATTGACACTTCCTTTTTTTTATTTTGTTTTTACTTAGCAAAAATATTTATTTGTGGTAGAATGATAAACAAAATTTGAACATGAACATTTAAAATTACTTGTCAGTTAAAAATTGCAAACTAAATTATTTTTTTATTCTTTTTGAATCATGGCTTAACAAGTATATGGAAAATTGTTGTCAGCATTGCCTTGGTCAGAAATATTCCAGTACCAATTTGAAAAGCTTCCTGACTTTCCAGGTATCCACCAATACCTGCTTAAATTCCCTGACATGTCAGGTTTTTCCAGTTTGTGGGAACCCTGTCCAAAAATGTTATTGTTGAGCTACATGTTGGCAGTTTATTCGCTTTCTTCCGTCACACAATGAAAAATTTTAGCTAAATGATTAATCTATGAAAAATTCGCAAGCGTTTTACTGGTTGCGGCGCATGCGCGTAGAAACGAAGCGTTTCACTTCCGTCACGTTCAGGCCAATTTGCCCTACTGCGCGTAAAAAAGTTTCACTTCAAAAAAATTCTCTTCAACTGCATTTTATTGATGCCAGTATATAACATCACAGTTTAGATGTTGAAAAATAGTTTATAAACGAGATGGATGCCGTCTTGTTTATTAAACCTATATCCTTTGCGAATATTAAATGCATGCTTCTGTAAATTACTTATCCCTCAAGGTATACCTTTTAATATACAGAATGTTAATTTTATGCTTGTGTAGATTTCTTATTCCTTCAGGGTATACCTTTTAATACATACAATTTTGTACATTAAAATTTTTTTCTGAATCACATTGAAATTATTCTCTTTTAAAGTTCGCTCTAAACCTTTCAAATTAGCAAAACTCGTAGAAATGAAATAAGTAGCTACATCTGCATTGTATATATTAAATTTGCCATTACTTTAATTTATAAAATGCAAGAAGCAGCTGCCCAAGGATTAACAAATATTGTTTCATTTTACTTTTGATATACTTGAAATAGTAATTAGTTTCCAATAAAACGATTTTTTACTATATGAAAGCTTAAATGTAAGGACATTTTGTTGCAATATATCTGTAAAACTACATTAGTTTTATTGGAATTCTATAATGAAAATAATAACGACTGCATAGCTTCAACCAAATCCATAGATAATGAGCATTTATCGTAGATATTAAACATTCTTTGCACGAATTTTAGAATCTAGAAAAGCATAATAAACAAAGAACCAAAATTATTTTCAATAGATATTACAGCAATTTGAAATAAATGGCTGTACCTAACATTGATAACTTTCCACAATCTCAAAGCATTCATTCAATACAGTATTTTGGTAATAACCAAAATCTTCTTAATTTGCTTGCCACTAGGATTATATTGCATGAAAAAACTTAAATTCTGAAGGCAATACATAGCCAATTTAAAAAAAAAAGTATGTTGGTCGATTATTAGAGCAATTAATCGTTGGGTTTTTTTTTGTGTTTTTTTTTTGGCTAAAAGTTCTTTTGATTACAACTTCATCGATTTCATTGATTACCAGTGCTGCAATTTTGTAACAAAAAGTAAACCATTTATTCACAAATACTTTCACGTGTGCCTAAGATACATAGGCTATTCAAGAAATCCACGAAATAACACATGTGAGAGTTACTTGTGTGGTAAAAGGTAAAATTGTTCGATATTTGTGCACTAAGTAGGAGCTGGGGTGATTTGTCTTCATTGGTCACCATGTTTTTCATGCAGCTACTTTCTTGAGGGGCTGAAATAGGTGGAAAATTGCAGTTGTCAGAATTAGGAAGAAGGAACTGTTTTCCCATAATCCTCCTTGTGAATCGAACCCTCATTGCTATGCGTTTCCTGCCTGCTTTCTAGAACTATCATCCATTGCTGCCTTCTCGTGAACATGGTTCCACAAAATGAATGGCGACGAATGAGATTTAGGGCCAACTCAGACGTTCATTTGTCAAAATTAGCCACCTTCAATGGCTCGCAACTCAATAGAGAGTCGCAAATCCATCTTTCCTTAGTTTCATTTGCCACCAAGATAAGGGAAGTTCCCTTCTACACACTCCATGGTCTGAGGTCGATTAAACAAGTATGTAGATAGGGCCATTCACGAAGTAAGTTACAATGGGCAAAAAGGATCTGCTTGTGACAAACGCATATAACATAAAAAAGCTGGATGAAATTGCGTTACAATTTTGGTCTTAACTGCATGCATAGTGTACATGGATTACGACAAAAATGTCAGTCCAAAGAGAAAGTTTTGTTCAACATATTATTGTTAAAATCAGAAGTGGCAAAATTGAAAAATTGTGTGCCTTGAAACGCAATTATTAACATAATTAAAATCTTATACAAGCAATGTGTTTAATTTATAAGTTTTCCAGAACATACCCTCAAGTGAATTAGAGACAAAAACTTAAGTACTGCATATTATGCAACCAAAACAATCTTACCAAAACATTTGGTGATATATATTTACATCACTTTTTAAAAACATACTTTTAAAAAATCAATTTTTCATAACGGGAGCAATTTCTTTAAAAAATTGAAAATTTAAGGCAGTTTCAGCTAGCCAACAACCTGGTATAAATATGGCACAACTTTGTTCTCAGGTTCACCAAATCTAAATTTAAATAAAATGCCTTAGTGCACGAAACCGCTGACTCAATTTTTACGTTTTATTTGCAAAATAAGTTATCTCGTAATCTACACCATTTTACCACTAAAAGACCGGAACCCAATCGCCATATGTTTCATAAAGTATTTCCGACCCATATCACGTTCCTACTTTACTGTGAATATTGGCCGATAAAGAAACCTAAACGAAACTTCGCTTTTCCCCTCAAAATTTTCAGATTATACCGACGGCAGTTGCAAGTAATAGGCCTAAATGAAATTACTTCTCCAAACGCAATAACGATAAGCTATTTTTTTGTGTGAAAAGAAATGCATCTGTTCCAAATCAGCCAAACCGACGCTGCCTCACTCCACTAATCTCATGCAAACCTAATATAAATATAGGATTTTTTTTCCTTTGAGACTGATGTAGCTTACATTTTTTTTCTAAAAAATGCAACAAATTTATTCAAGGTCAAAACCAAGAATGATGCAATTAGCCGAAAACAGCAAAGTTACTTTGTTTGTTTGTTGATTTTTAACGTTGGTTTATGCAAAGTTACTTTTCAGTTAGCCATAGTTTTGCGTTATTTTAACAACAGTATACTTCCATATTTAAATAGAGTATTTCGTTATTAGAGAGATTTAGCACCAAAAATAACCGTTACCATTGACGTCATTATTTCAAAACTCACATAGGCCTAGTAACTCGCAAGGGATTCTGGCTAAAAGGCAACATATACCTGAAAAATGCGAAGAATTTACATAGAAGGTTTTCAACGGTTGGACACATTTAACGTGATTTTGACAGTCTGCGCATGGCGGATGTAAACTTTTACATGGGACGGAGCCCTACCATCAAATTGAATGATAAACGTTTATTTAACGCCGAATTTGACCGTTCAACAGAGCATGCGCACATGAAGTCAACATTAACGGTAAGTGAAATGTACGTTTCTTGCTAAATCTCTCTATTTATAAATATTTACGAATGCATCCCGTATTTCTGCAATAATCATGTTAGGGGTCATTCAAAAAGGACGTCCCTGAAATTCTTTCAAAAATTACCCCCTCACTCCCTCCCCATCCCCCCCACATCAACCCCTAACCATTTGGTGTCCATTTTAATCCACACTCCCCCCTCATAGACGTCCTTCATTTTTTTTTAAAGCAGGGTGTTCAGAAAGTTTGTTGGAACATATAAAGCTCCATTCAAGCACCCGTCTCATTACCAATTTCATGACATTTTTACAGATTTTTCCGATTAACAGAAATTTCCTGACCTTAAAGGCAAATTCCAGCATACAATTTGTGTTTAACACAAAGCTAGGCATAATTTCCTACTTTCCGATGTTTTAAAAATTAAAGTTCATTTGGAACTCAGGACACATTTTTTCTGGTGTCCATTGTCCCTTTCACTAACATTTAAAATACGATTAAACAGAAAATCAAAAAACTGAAAAATATCATCATTAGTGGATGTCCATAATAGCTTAATTTCCACTCCCCTCCCACCTGTCCACGTGCCAGCAGATCCCCCTACACCCTCTTGAGGACGACCTTTTTGAATGGCCCCTAATACCTGTTATGCATTTCATTTTATAAAAATTAATTTGCTTGCTACAAGTTGCCATTGAGACGTTTTGCACTTTTCAATACACATTAACGTGAACTAACAAAACAATTTTCTATTAAAAAAAAGTTGCCATTTTATGTCTTTTCAGCATTTTTATGTTGAAATTTCGCATATTGGGACAGTTCGTCAAAAAGTGTTCTACTTTCGATGTGTTTAAATTAACGGAATTCACTTTTAGTATAGAAAAAAAACATGTATTTAACATGTGGGGTACAAACAGGCAGTTACTTTTCGAACATTCCCATAGACTCATAGAGCAAGCTGCAAGTATCAGTTGTTAAGAGAATCTGACCATAATAAATCACCATTTGCCGGTTGATAAGATCGCATGCAGGTACTACGCAAGTAGCGCCGTAATCAAACCAGACATTTGTATTAATTTACGAAATAAAAGTGGGCCAGTGCTCAGACACCGTACACGAAACGCGGATCGCAATTTTTGATGGAAAACCAATCTAAGCGTAATTATATCGTTCAAAGCGCATCCTCCAACCGCACATTCGAAACATCCATGTTTCCATGTTGAAAGCACATCGACTTTTCAAAATGAAGGTGAAATCATTTGTTATTTTTCTAACGCAATCTGACAGGACATTTGCAACTGACATTTTCTGTAACCGGCACCAAATGAATGTATAGCTGGCTTGCAGATAGTTCTATGCCGCTGTAGAGAAATCACATTGTCTTTACCACAATTTGGGCACTTTTCCTATGTATAATTTTGTCGTTTTTCATTTTTATGATCAGCATTAATGGTAGCTGTGTTTTGTGAAAAAAATTAGAAGCATAACTGAATTACAGGATCAGAAGTTCGTGCGGGGCTACAGGTAGAACGATCATGTATTCCTCTGTCATTTACATCCTCATTAACTTCAGAAACATTTTTTACAAAAACTTAAGTTAATTTTACTAGATTATTGTAGTTAAAATGCACTGGTCAATATTGCAAGTCTTCAGCACAGTTGTTTACAATTATATTTTTTCTCCTGCATTATTTTAACTTCATCATGCAAAATATTTGTCAGTTTAATATAATTCTGAATTCCCTAGAAAAAAAATAATTAAGTTTAAAAAATCCAAGAAGGTTGGTTAACCAACTACTTTGGGGCAATTCAAAAAAGATTTTACCGGAATGCCTCCAAAAATCGTCCCTCCCTCCTCATCCCCTGTCCACATGGTGTCCTTTTTAGCCCAGACTCCCTCATGGACGTCCTTAATTTTCTGAAAAGTAGGGTGTCCAGAAATTTTTTTGGAACATTCAAAGTCCCATCCTATAAATTTCCAAGCACCCACCTAGCTACCAATTTCATAACATTTTTCCAAATTTTTCTGATAAACGGAAATTCCCTGACCTCGAAGGGAAATTCCGGTATAAAATTTGTGTTTAACACAAATTTAAGCATTTATTCCCCACTTTCCCCAGGTTTTAGAAATGCAAGTACATTTAGGACTGGGTACACATTTCTTCTGATGGCAATTTCCTCTTTCACGGACCTTTAAAATAGAATTAAATAGAAAATCCAAAGATTGAAAACACATGGAAATGGATTCCATGGAATACTGCAATAAACTCCCACTCAATGCCCATTAATATTCCAGAATAACCCACCCCAAGATTCTGGACCATATCCCCCTAAACGTGGTTACGAATACCGCCTTGCTGCATACAGTTAAAAACCATTTGTATATCCGCGTCATCTCAACACTGGCAGTTTTAATTTATGATGTGGCGCTGGTACCCGAGTAATCAATTTCCAGGCTGGCAATGGAAATTTCAAGCCTTCACAAACATATTGTCTATTCCAGTATCGACGAATGTCTTTTATAACTGTTTACATGCTACGCGCAGGAAACACCAATATTTATCGAGCAAATTTGAATTAGGAAAAAAAAATAGTCAATCCTATTCAACTTCGCAACGTAGCAAACAAACAGTGCGCTTCTTTAGTCAGCGTTGATTAAATTTACGCCTACATACACTTTCACAAGGCGACTGAATCACGAGTTAGCATCGTATAATGGCAATACCATTGCTTGATAGTCAGAGGAACAACAAACAGAACAGTTGAGGAACACCTCCAGTGTTATATAGTGTGGCAACTGATGCCTCTCAGCAACTGCACGTATAACAGATAAGTATACGATATAAACAAAGTTAACGATCGCCATCTGTGCAAGGTTAATGCCTGCTTAATTGTTGATTTTCAATCAGTAGTTGTAACAAGCGTTTTAATTAAATATATTAACACTGTACCGGCCGATATAAATGATATTGTAACAGGGAATAAACAATCTTTCGAAGAAAATTTTTTTTCCTTTTCATAGTGATTTTCTTAATTTGAGCTTACGAAGTGTTCGTTTGTTTGTTTGTTGATTTTTAACGTTGGCCTATTTCTGCAACACGAGGGCTAAACACCAACGCCAGAGGATGAGC
>JAQGBW010002146.1:0-21207 GCA_034698625.1 Julus scanicus
TTCGCGAAATGTGTAAATAGGTGCGTACACTCAAGTTTTTTCCCACAATTTGCCACACATGTTTGGAAAAACATGTCAAAAATATTGTTTTAGTGTTTTTTGTTTATGTTTACGATAGATGGATACGTAGCTTAAGGATTGAAATTCCTTCTAATGTTCGGGAGACTCAGGTTCAATTCCCGACCGGGTCGGCTACTCTGACTGTGCATGGTTATGTGGCGGCCCTTACTATACAATGGTGCCCCCAGGCTTTGGTTTCCCCCTTATAACACAACAAGGGCAACATGGCGTCCCCAGCCACCTGCAGGAATGACAACCCCTGTACATGGTTACCTGATGTCGTAGAGGTCAACTTCCATTGGCCCTTACAGTTGGACACACTTAAATGGTCAGGGGACCTCCGCCATCTTGCCTCTTAACTCGCCCTCTTACTTAGCTGGCTCTCCTACAGGAAAGACGTCTTTTTTTTTCGTCCTAGGCTACCTCCACTAGTCTAGTTCTCCTAGGAAGTCAACTACGAGCAGCCTAACTTCATTACTAACCTGCATTCTGTTATTTTGTACTTATATTATCAATCTCTGTATTTACTACAATTTCCTGACTACGATAATTAAACAATTAAGTTTACCCATCCTAGTAATTGCTCATGGTGATCTAAATATCCCCAAACTGGTGACCATTGACTACCTGAATTTGCGACCTTTATCTTCCCCATCTGGAGAAATGGGAAACTGTAAGTTGCCCTGGAAGACTACTTTCACAACATTTTTAAATTTTCTGTTTTCTTTGCTTGTTTTCTGGCCATCCATTTCCTGGACATCAAAGTTTTCCGGCCGGTGACCTACTTTCCTGTGACCCTTAGTCCCTACCACGTGCGCTATTGTCCTGCCACATGCGCCATTTTGTTTTCTTCCATTAATCCGGATAATCGACGCCGTTAAGCACTTATTCCAGATAATCGATGCCACCAAGATTTTTTTCCGGGTAATCATCGTTGCTCCGATCTGCCACCGATTTCCCGGACAGGGCAGTTTACCGGCCAGCACCAATTTCCCGGCCAGCGCAGTTTACCGGCCAGTGCAGATTCCCGGCCAGTAAAGTTTTCCCGACCAGTCCAGTAACATAATTTTTTTTCATCCATCCTGGTTAACATTTTTGTCAACATGGCTTAACATAGTGACCTGCTCCAGTTTGCGATCGCTGGTATCGACACAGACCAGGCTGATGGAATAAAACCAGCTGCACTGGACCAAGCAGAGAAATCAGCCAGCTTGCTTTCTGTCCACTGCCCTTCTAGCCACAATGCGTCGAATCATGGTTTCTATGCCTTGAGTCCAGCTTTTGTCTTGCAGGGATTTTAGCAAACCGTACCATGTGTTTGACTGCAGTTTCCGCCCTGAATGCAAACATCATCGATGGGATGCAGGATCTGATCAGCGCTCTGCCTTCCCAAAGGAGCTATCTGGCACACAAGGAATGGCTGCTGCAGCGCTACCGAGAGTCGGACTTCACGTGCTTTAACCATGTGATCTCCGGAATGGTGATCAGGGACAACAAACCTTCAGTGTTCTTGACGGCGCTAGGGGTTAAGGCGTCAACAGTCAGCATTTCCGACCAAGCCTTGTGCAACTTGTGGATACAGAGGCTGCCAAACTGTTGCTGTAGGCCTGGCTCCATTCCATGATTATTCGTTGTAAGCCCTGATGCCGATTGATGACAGACTGTTTGATTACACATCCATGTCTGTCCCCGCCGTCCACCAGAAGTCCGCCGGCATAAGAGCAATCCTCTATCGCAACTTCTTCTTCCTCTATGAAGGCAACCATTAACGCTATTGCGCTCCAATTAGCCACCCTCGGTCACAGTGTTCCCCGTTTGGAAGCGAAGGCCGATGCACAACCCACCGGTTCTTGCCGCACCCGTGGACCTTGCCTCGGACCTCGTTCTCAACTTGGTTCACCGACTCCTGACAGTTCTGTCTGCTGGTACCATACCACGGAAGGGGAAGCTGCCCAGCGATGTCTCCTGCCATGTGCATGCCGCACGCCGAGAAACCAGACGGGAAGCCCCAGGAGATCGACGCCTGCAGCTCAGGCCTGTCCTGTCGCCTTTTCGAGTCCGAGAGAAAATCAAATTTACGTTTTTTAGTTTTTACAGGTGCTGCCGCTCCGTGATTCTGCCATCATCTTCCCAGCGAAACTGTCCGGGTTCCCTCAATTCTCGCTGCTAATGCACGTCAATTGCCATCTACGCGAAGCGGACACTCACACTCAACCTGGGACTTTGACGGGAGTTTTGCAGGGAGTTCCTAATCGCGGATGTGGACAAGCTGATCATCAAAACCGATTTTGTGGAGCATTTTGGCTTACTGGTCAACCTTCGCGCACGCTCCTTGGTTGACAGCATGACATCTTTGCTAACTGTAGGATCTCCCTCACCACGGCCCAGTCAAACACCAGGTCACTCACACCATTACCACGACTTGCCCTTCGGTTTTTGCCAAAGCCCGCCGCCTTTCTTCGGATTGCCTGGCTATAGCGAAAGCAATGTTCAACACGATGCTCAAGCAAAGAATTTGCTGTCTTTCTGAGAGCCCGTGGGCCCGTGTGACTCTCGCCGGGTGCTCTATTTCCTCAACCATCGATCTGGTTAAGGCTTTTAACCAGATCCCAGTAGCGCCAGAGGACATCTGCAAGACCGCCGTTATCACTCCGTTCGGTCTGTTCGAGTTTCCAAGGATGCCCTTTAAATTCCGCAATGCAACACAGACCTTCCAGCGCTTCATGGACAGCATCTTGAGGGACCTCGAATTTTGCTACAAATATTTTGTCGACATCCACGGCACTTCCCGGAACACTTAAGAACACCGTGAGCACCTCAGATTGCTCTTTAAGCGGCTATGCTCCGACGGTATGCTTATTATTCCGGACAAATGTGTGTTTGGCGAAGAAACTAACATTTTTAGGGTACACGGTCAGCACATCCGGCCTTACGCCCTTGGCCAGTAAAGTATCTGCCATTAATGACTTTCCGGAGCCAACGACTGCTATACAACTACAGCAATTCTTGGGCATGGTAAACTTTTACCTGTATTTTCTTCCACATGCTGCACATGCTCAAGCCGACCTCCTTGTCCTCTTACCTGGTGCAAAGAAGCACGACAAGCTCCCTGTCCAGTGGACCACTGAGACCCGTGCTGCATTTCTGGAATGCAAATGCCAATTGTGTGCAGCAACGACTCTCGCACACCCACTTCCAGAAGCTACTTTAGCCCTTATGGTGAATGCCTCCGATTTTGCCATTGGTGCTGCACTTGATCAACTCGTCGGTAATCACTGGGAACCAATTATTTTATTCTCAAAAATTCACCAAAACCCAGCTACGGTACAGTACATATGACCGGGAGCTAAAAGCCCTTTTTAGGTGGTGAAACATTTCTGCCACATGCTCGTAGCTCGAAATTTCACCCTTTTCACTGACCACAAGTTACTCACTTCCGCGCTGCAAAAGGTCAGTCAACAAGCTTGCCAACTGGAGTTCTTGTCCCAGTTCACATCGGACATTCGACATGTGGCTAGTAAAGACAACACCGTGGCCGAAGCTCTATCCCACATCGAGGCACCACCGTCGCCCTGTCTGTCTACAACGCCATCTCCACTGCTCAATCCACTGATGACGAACTTCCGGAACGGCTGTCTTGCACCGATTCTGGACTCAACTTGCACTATCTAACCCTGCCGGCACTTGCATCCACCGGGCTACCACAACCCTGGGTGTCGCAAGCGTTCCGCTGATAGGTGTTTAATGCCCTGCATAATCTAGCACACCCTGGCCGCCGTGCTTCAGTAAAACTGACATCTGCATGCTTTGTTTGGCTGTCCATTCTCAAGGACTACTGCATGGGCCCGTGCCTGTTTGCTCTGCTAACACTCTAAAGTCAGTTGTCACACCCATGCCCAGGTTGCCAACATACTGCCACCTAATGTTTGGTTTGAGCATGTACATATTGACCTAGTTGGACCACTCTCACCTAGCAACGGTCATGTGTATTTGCTTACCTGCATTGACAAGTATACACGCTGGCCTGAAGCCATCCCCATCACAGACAGGATGGCAAATACGGTTGCCACAGCCTTCTTCAATGGATGGATCTCCCGATGTGTCACTATGGACCAAGCCTAGGAATTTGAATCTGATCTATTTTCCTGCCTCGGTTGACTCATCAGGTTTGACCGAATTCGAACCACATCCTATCATCCCCAAGATAACGGCATGATAGAGCGCTTTCATTGACATCTTAAAAGTGCACTCATGTGCAACAAAGGGGTATCATGGTCGACTGCGCTCCCTGCTGTCCTCGGCATCCGCTCTGCTCTTCAAGAAGACATCAGCACCTTGCCGGCCGAGCTAATTTTCGAAGGACCTCTTCATCTTCAAGGCAATTTCTTTATTTTCAATCCAGTCACCCCAACCGCACAAGTTACTGACCAGCTTACGCCACGTATTTGCGAATTTACGTCCAGCAGCTGTCAAGCATCATGCCAAGCCACAGGTGTTCGTGTCTTGCATGTCCCTCGGGCCATGGAGCAGCCATACGAAGGTCCTTTTGTTGTCCTCCATCAAACAGAGAAGATTTTCACCATCAGGCATGGCACTCGTGAAGTCAAGGTATCAATTGACCGCGTAGTGCCCGCCTACACATGGCTGCCAGATCAACTACTAGCTGTGCCACATAATGAGGCTCAGCCACCTGTGCCGCTTCAAACTGGCGCTCCACCTGCGGTGCTACTAACACAAGATGCTGATCCACAGGTTACACCTTCGCTTCCTCAGAATTGCCGACACTCGACCGTCAACAACAAAGAGCATCCTTAAACATAGCTTAACAACGCTGTCACGTCACATGCCACATCCATTTCGCTACTGACATGCTGCATGCCACCACACGTTCTGGTACCTGATTCGCCTCCCTCCTCGGTATCGTTAGACACTGGGGGGAGTACTGTGGCGGCCCTTACTACAATGGTGCCCCCAGGCTTTGGTTTTCTCCTTCTAACACAACAAGGCATCCCAAGCCACATACAGGATGACAACCCCTGTACATGGCTACCAAATGTCATAAAGGTCAACTTTCATTGGCCCTTACCGTTGGACACACCCAAATAGTCAGGGGACCTCCGCCATCTTGCCTCTTAACTCGACCTCTTACTTAGCTGGCTCTCCTACAGGAAAGACATCCTTTTTTGTCCTAAACTATCTCCACAAGTCTAGTTCTCCTAGGAAGTCAACTACGAGCAGCCTAACTTCATTACTACCCTGCATTCAGTTATTTTGTACTTATATTATCAATCTGTATTTACTACAATTTTCTGACTACGATAATTAAACAATTAAGTTTACCCATCGTAGTCCTTGTTCTTGGTGATCTAAAGAACTCCAAAGTTATGACCGTGTTCCTTCCTCTTCTTATTCTTCTACTTTCTGTTTCCTATGACTTGTGTGTATACCGGATATAGGGATTTATCCCAGACATTGTCTAGGCCTTATGACCGTAGTAGAGTTTGGGCCTCTAAAACTTAATCAACCTTTAGGATTGAGAATCTTGTTTTACACCATCCCTTTTAGGCAAAACTACATATGTATAAAGAGGTAAAAATTGGCTAGCATCTGTACTGTGGAAGCGACAGTACTCTCTCCCTCGCACCTGGTGTGCAGCTTCCTATGTGCACATGCGCACAACAATCAAACACTGCGCCTTTGGAACTGTGAAGTGCACAGTTCCATAAAAAGTTTTTGTATCTTTTCATTAACTGGGAGATACCAAAAGAATTAATTAAATCAATTTTAAATACTATTAGAAAGAATAAAAAAATAACTTGTTATATAAAATGTTATCAATAATATCAAGTCATAGGGTGTGCCTATTCGTGAGTCGCCACTAGTCATCATATTGCCCTACGAACTGTGATAAGCCAGATCTGGCAAGGTAAGAGGGCCAGGTGAGTCACCCCTCGATTAAGATACATACCCTAACAGACAGAGTTTAATACCTTTCCTGTCTGGCTATATTAGGTACTATATGAAGACCAACTCATGTCCAGGTACAATAGACCCTTACTTTACCACAGCTCATCCGCTAGGGAGGATGTTGTGGACACCTGGGAGTTTCTCAGTTCCGTGTTTTATGTGGATCACCTTGGGAGGTGCACGGGTATTCCATGACACTTGACTCCTTGTAAGAAACAGATCTGGACGATTAAACATCTGACGACAATCAAGAATGGGCCTGGGTGTCAAATCTTCTGGACTTAGACCAACAGTACTCAAAAAGGCCAGAACCAACAAGACTGTCTGAAATAAAAAATATGTAGACTATGCCCAGTCTGCAATCTTAAAAAAGTTCTCAAGAAAAATGCATGTATTTTATTCAGTATAAAGTACAATGCACTGCAATCACTACCAAGAATTGTCTCCTCTTACTATCCACAAGGAACCAGGCAATGCAAGGTTTTGGACTGAACCACGTACATTATCATTAAGTACTCAGAACTTTTGATCCTCATGATTGGATCCTTGTATATTAGTTATTAGGATATACAATAAGCTTTCGAGTTGCAATTCATGTAACAATCTACCGATATTACGATAGAATTTAAAAAAATGGAATTTTCTAAAAAACACATTCCACAAGGGAATATAAAGGCAAGCTTAAGGAAATTAACTTATTTTAGATTTGGAAGCTAAACCCACCTTTGACCCTAATGAACGTTATTTAAATATGCTCTTAACTATTCAGTCAATGATCTATTCTCCCTCTGGACGTCTCCACACCTTTGTGTCCACATAAGCACCATATCCCAGGCAGATTGGACCCAAGAGCAGTGAAATTTCATCATCTTCTAAGGTGAGTCTTAGGTGGTCCCTGGACCACCAAGGAATGAAGTTGGTAATTAGATATAACTAGATATAAAACAGTATTTATTAAATTGTAATTACAAACTTGATTAATGTGAATTGGATTAACATTGCACGTTGTTGTTGTTGGCGAGCTGAGGGAGAGATGTCTCACCTCGTTGAGAGCTGGGCGCCAAGAGAGAGCCTAAGAGCGTTGACCACTATGTCAGCCAGATGGCCTTAGGCAGTGGTCAGTGACCCTGTGGCTGTCGGACGTCGTGATGTCACCAAGTTTGCTGGGAAGCCAGAGCTGCCACAGTACTCCCCCAAGTGTCTAACGATATTGTGGAGGGAGGTAGGTGTGCTGACCGGAGCGAGTGGTGGCTTTAGTGGCGTCGGTAGCAAAGTGGACATGGCGATGGTGCTTGGACTGAGGCTGAAGTGTTGTCTTGAGGATCCCTTTGGTTGGTAATGGCTGCACCTGGAGAACAGGGTAAGGTGAAGACACAGGAATGGTAATGGGAAGTGGTAGCACAGGAAGGGTGATAGAAGGTGGAAACTGGCATAGAAAGTTTAATAGGCACTAGTGTAGAGTGCTGAGCGTTTTGGTATGCGGGTGTATGCAAGAACTGCGCGTTCAATGGATACGTTGACTTCGCGAGCTCTGCGCAGGATGGTTACCATCTTGTCAGACCGGTGTAGCACGGAAAAGGGGGGTTGTTCCATGGTCCGGCGCACATAATCGCGCTGAAGGAAAACATGGGAACAGGTGATGAGGTCCTTGGAAAGGAAGACTGGCAGATGCATATGGTGTTTGACCATCGGAGGGCGCAGCTTCGAAATGACCAGGCGCAGGTCTGTTAGCAACTCGTAAGGCGATGGGGTAGTTGGTGCAGGAGAAAAAATTTGCCAAGAAGATAAAGAGGTCCACCAAAGACCAGTTCGGCAGGAATGCGCCAACATCTTTCCAGAGTGCGGAGCGGATTCCCATCAGTACTGCAGTTAGTTCTGTGGCCTACGAGATGCCCTCATGTGTCATGAAGGTATGTGTCGGCGGATGTGTTCTACTATACCGTTAGCCTGAGGGTGGTACGATGTCGTATGAATACATTCGAACCCAAGAGGCATCCGAGACAGGCAAACAAGTCCGAGTCGAAATCGCGTCCTTGGTCCGTCGTGATGCGGTAGGGCACGCCGTACCGTGAAATTCATCCATTGAGGAAAGCAGTAGCAACGGTGACAGTCTGCTTATCCAGGATGGAGATGGCTGGCCAGCGGGTGTAGCGGTCGATGCAAGTGAGCAGGAACTCATAACCATTACATGATGGGAGTGGTCCCACAAGGTCGATGTGTACATGCTCGAAGCGAGCATTAAATCGTGAGATGGTACTGACTGGGCTTCGAGAATGTCTGGAGACTTTAGACCGCTGACAGGGGAGGCAAGTGCGGGCCTATTCGGTGCAATCCTTTCGAATAGATGGCCACACGAAGCAAGAGGAGATAAGCTTAACTGACGCACGACGGCCAGGATGAGCAAGGTTGTAAAGAGCCTGGAATACCTACTGTCAAAACGGCTGGGGTTGGGCTGTTAAAGTGTCATACACCAGAGTACAGAAGGCTGGAGCAGGTAGTGCGACTTGAAACAGTCGAAAGCCTGTAGTGCCACCATTAAGCCAAGCATCAAGCTTGTTGTCGTGAGCTTGAGCGGCAGAGATAGCTGCGTAGTCGATGGTTGGAAGAAGCGTGGTTTCCTCGATGCGAGACAAGGCATCAGCAACGGTGTTTTCGCGATTGGTCACGTGTTGGATGTCCGATTTGAATTGAGCCAGGAACTCCAATTGGCGTGCTTGATGCGGAGAAGAGGTATCACTGACCTTCTGCAGAGCAAAAGTTAACGGCTTGTGGTCAGTGAATATGTTGAAATCTTTCGCCTCAAGCATGTGCCGGAAATGCTTGACGGACGAGTATGCCGTTTGAAGTTCCCGGTCATAGGTGCTGTAGCGGCGTTGTGGATCGCTAAACTTCTTTGAGTAAAAAGCCAGTGGCTGATAGTTGCCTTACACGAGCTGATTGAGTGCAGCACCCATGGCGAAATCTGAAGCATCGACCATGAGCGCAAGCTTAACATCAGGAAGTGGATGTGCAAGGGTTGTTGCTGTTCAAAGTTGCTGTTTGCATAAGAGGAATTTTGCATGAGAAGAGAGTGTCCATTCTAAGGGGGTCTTATCGTTCTTCTTATTACCCTTTGGTAAAATGGCAGTAAGTTGAGATTGTGCGGGGCAGCATGAAAAAGAAATTGATGGTAAAAATTGACCATGCCAAAAAACTGTAGGAGTTGATCAGCCGTAGAGGGTTCGGGGGCTAGGCGACGAGACTTAGCAAAAACCGAGGGGCCTGAAGATTGTATGACGTGCTCGACCTGGTGTTCGATGAGAATTGGTGAATGTGGTGGGGTAATGGCAGAGAACTCCGCTAGGAGCGCTTCATGCCAAGAATGGCCGGGGACAACGCAAAGGCCGCGCAAGGGACTTACAGAGAGGGAGCCCACGACAGATCGTTGATTTTCTCGGTCGATAAGGGAGTGTGCGCGGATATCGACCAACAGCACAGAGTGATTAAGGAAATCTGCACTAATAATTGGCTTATCGACGTCAGCGACGAGGATGTCCCAACGAAAGACGCGTTTAAGCCCGAAGTTGAGCATAAGCGTGCATTCGCAATAGGTTAAGATGGAGGTGCTGTTGGCTGCACAGAGGACCAGTGGATCCGGGGTACGACGTAGTGCGGATGAAGGCGGGATTACCAATACATCTGCACCTGTATCCACCAGAAAACGCAAGCCCGAAGTCTGATCTGTGACAAAAAGGCGACAGAAAGGCCCGCTGCCACAGGTGTCTATTTCCTGTGGGCGGCCCGTTAGTTTCCCGAGGTCTGTAAGGAGCAAGGGAGGTAACGGGGGCGTGAAGTACCACGAGGACATCGTGATCAAGATACGTGTGCTCATGGCGGCTATTTGATGCGTCAGCATACTGATTGCCAGCGCTAGCTGCGGAGTTGTTTGCGGAGTTGGACCTAAAGTCAAGGAGATGGCGAAATCTGGTGGACAGCCTGAGGTAACGATGTGGAGGTGTCAAACACCTGGTCAGAAATTCATGCTAGGTTCTCCAGCGTGGAAGTGTGAAAAGGTCCTAGTGCCATCTAAACACTCGTAGGCAGATGCTGTAGTTAGAGGTGGCGACCGTGCTGTCCGTGACCCTGACCATAGATGCCTGAGACCGCAGGCGCGACAGAAAAACAGAGGGTTTGGAATCGTTCATGGCCATGTCGGAAAGGACATTGTTCAATTGGGCATACTTAAACGGTCCATACATCTTCTGAAGCAGTTGCTTAAGTGCCTTATAACTGGTCTGTGGAGGTGGGGCGGTGAGCAAATCCAAGAGACTGTTGATTGCGTTGTGATCCAGAGCGGACACGGCTGCATGGAACTTACCAGAGTCAGAGTTGACACGGTTGGTCTTAAGGCTGGCCTTCAGCTTGACAAACCAAGCCTCAATGTGCTGAGGCCAAAAATGTGGGGGGCGGAACACGACATTGTCAACTTCAGGAGCAGGCTGAGGGGGTGGTTTAGGCTCGTCCAGTTTTGCCTGAATACCGGAAACCGAAAAATCAAAAAGAAGAGTGTCCTGCTCCGCCATGTATTTGTCAAAACAAAAAGGAGTTAATAAACAGATTAAATACGATTAAAAAAAGTTGTGATGTAAAAATGAAAAAACTCAATGCTTAGCGGACAAAAAGAACACGTGACTTGATCCGGTACAATTCCCACGCACGGTAACGAATTCACCGGTAGGTGGAACAGGAAGTCATGGCGGAACTAGAAGTGTGATGCAAAAAGGCGGTAGTGTCCGGTACTAACATGAAGCTGCTCGAGTAAAAAACTGTTGATTTGCAAGTTGAGGGAGAGACGTTTCACCTAGTTAAGAGCTGGGGCCAAGAGAGCCTAAAGGTGTTGACCACTACGTCCGCCAGATGGCCTTGGGCAGTGGTCAGTGTCCCTGTTGCTGTCGGACGTCGTGACTTCACCAAGTCCGCTAGGGAGCCAGAGCCGCCACAAGTCGATTATGCTTAGGATATGAAAATAATGTGGACACAAAAGTGTGGAGACGTCCAGAAAAAAATTTGACTAAAGCTGTCAGTCAATCAACAGTGAAGTTTCCTCTTGGAATTATGATCTGGGGATGCATGTCATCATTAGGCATTGCAGAGTGTGCATGTGCACCAGCACTATTAATGGAGCAGTCTATAAAGGCATACTGATACATTTTGTTATTGAGTGCCGAAGATCAGTTTGGTGACAAGCCATTTATTTTTCAACATGATAATGCTTCTGATTATAAATGCAAACTTGCACAACAGTGGTTGCAAGAAACTAATGTCAATTGCATTGATAGGCCTGCTAACAGCCCCGATCTTAATCCAATTGAGAATCTTTGGTGTTTGTTAAAGAAAAACATTAAAAGGTTTCGGCCACAATCAAAGGATGAGCTAAAGGCAGCCATTAATAGTGGCCTGAATTCCATAACACCAGACCAGTGTAACGCCTTATAAATCGAATGCCAAATCGCATTGCCGCTGTAAACAAAGTTAAAGGTGGCCCAACACAATTTTAGTCGCAATGGTCTAGTACTTTTGTCTTGCTTTGCTTTTATATTGTATGGAACAGATTCCTATTTAATGGCATTATCATTCGGTGATTCCAATGCGTTTTCTAATAGTGGTCTAATACTTTTGGCGAGGTGTTTGGTTCAGCCTCTAACGCATGTCTACAATATCGCCTTAAACCCACATTATAGTGATGGTCCACTGTTCCATAATCCATCTAATGAAGGGGGATTTCCCTTGCCAAACAACTTCTTTCAGGGCCTTTTAGATGTTATGGCATATGACGTTTATGTTCAATATACTTAGTGTACATGTATAATATACAGTATATGTAATTACCAAATAGGTTTACATTTTTTGCCTTTGTTTTCGGTATTAGAGAGCAAATTAAGCAGTTGCATGTAACAGCCGACATAATAAACATGTCGCTGACTCGGCTCTACTGAGCTATCTGACGCCATCTGTCTGGCAATCGCGAGACCCGGATTAGATTCCTGTTTGGATTGGTAACCTATGCTTGGTTTTCTTCACTTGTTTCCTGGCAAATTCCGGGTAGTTTCTCTAAAAATTGGCTGTGACCATGTTTCCTAATTCCTCTCCCTATTCTTCTATTTTCACTGCTACTTGTGCATATATACTGGATGTGTGGATATATTCTTGACCGAGAATGTTTTGGCCCTCTATGATCTTAGTAGTCTTTGGACCTCTGAACTTAATTCACCTAACCAACCAAACACTAAACTCAATCGTTTATTAACTCTTTTAGCCATCTTGCCTCGAAGTTCAATGTTTGAAATCCTTAGAGAGAAGCTGTTTTCGCCACAGTCCGATCCAGTTTTAAAGTGAGTCCAGTGCTTAATTAAGAGAAAATTTGAGGGATCAATGTAATCTGTAAAAAAGTTGGGAAACGTTTTAGGATTATTTATTCCGACTGCAGGGGATCATATTTTCTAATGTTCCTAAAATAAGCGCAAATTTTGGACGTCCCCGAAATCCCTACAAAGATTTACCCTACCTTCCCTCTACCTCCAGTCCCCATGGGCTTTATTTTAATTCTCCCTCCGCCCCAATCGTAGACGAACTTGATTTTTTGTATTAGTAGGGTGTCCAGAAAACTTGTGGAAACGTACAAAGGCCCGTCTTGTAAATTTCTAACCACTCGGCTTACTGCCAATTCCACGACATTTTCCCAGACTTCTCTGATTAACAGAAATTTCCTGACCTCGAACGGAAATTCCATCATAAAATTATTGTTTAACACAACATTGAGCATAAATCCCGACTTTCCAGGAGTTTTAAAAATTCAAGTACATTTGGGACTAGGGGCACATTTCCTGTGTCCATTACCCCTTTCACTGACCTTTAAAATTCAATTAAACAGAACATCCAAAAAACTGTAATAATTATCATTGACAGACGTCCATAATAAGTTAGCCCCTCCCCCCGTTTAAATTCCAGCTGTCTTTCTTTCTCCCCCACCTTCCTCTTGAGGACGTCCTTTTTGATTAAAAATTACAGAAATTTTAGTTAGCTGTAAAATTTTAAAAAAATTGTAAAGAATTGTTGAGGGTCGGGTGGACATTATTTAGTTACTTATTTATTGCAAAAGAAAATAAACTACAACTACATTTAGTCATTGTGTAGAAACTTACGAAAAACTTGAAAAGATATCTAGTGTTTTTTTTTTTAATTTAGAGCCATAGAAGACAAGACAGGATGTGACCTAAATGCTGGAGCGGTTCTGCTGGAGAAGTAAGTTGTTTTGGTTTTCTATGTTTTAGTAAGACAACCAGTGACTCATTTATGATTGTTGATGATTAAGCAGATACCAGAATGAGTGGATGATTTCACACAACATATGCGAGGAGAGTGCAAGGAACTCTGAGGATGTAGACAAGGCAATTGGCGGGCTGATGGAACACTGCGAAAAACAGTGGGAGATGGTGGGCCATTTGACATCACAGTTGAACACACTGCCAGCTTTGGCAGACGACCTGAAGCAAGTGATGAAAAAAATTGGTTAGTTGGCCATCACATTGATTGTTTAACTCGGTGCTCTGCAAATAATAGAAAACCATTCTGAAGATAGCTGATAAAGCTTAGCCAATTAGCAATTAGTCCTTCTGAAACTTGCCTAACATGGCAAAAAAATTGTCATATAGAATAAACACAACAGCTGTCTTAACCCCATACCACAGCTGCTCAACAAACTGCAGCTTAAGCTTGGCATCCACTAAGCTGCATCTCATGCTTCACAAGTATCACATTTGGCTGTCTTGTCACTGTCTTAAGCTTGTTTTAGCGATTTTACTGTGCATCTGTGATATGCATCTGGGACTTGAGACAGCTCGTGGTCTCATGCTTATGCAATTTGTGCCAAACTGCAGCTCAAGCTTTTTCTCTTGTAAGCTACATCTCAAGTTTAAGCTAAAGTCTAGATACACCATACCATAGTTGCTGAAAATGCCACATTCTTACCCAAGATTGAGCTCAAGCTCAGCCTTGATGATTTGACCAATACTCTTTCTTGGAAATGTATTTGCATACAGAAAAATGGGATCAAAGTAAGCGAAAATTGTTTGTTACAATTAAAATAGCAGGGATTTGCATATTTAACATAAAAATTAGGAGCCGGTGTACAGGTCGAACTTAATTACAGAATATAATCTGACAAATTAGTCGGCATCCATATTGTAAACTGCCCTCTAAGCCCACCAACCTTGAGCTCTGTCTCAAATTTGGCTATCTTGAGCATTGACTTGGCAATTTTTTTGTGCAGCTATGTTAAGAATTTTGGCCTTAATTGACATGCAGCTCAGTCTCAAGCTCATGCAATTTGAGCAGGTGTGGTACGGAGGAGTACACATTTGGCTGTCGTGTCAGAGTCTTGAGCTCGTCTTGGCCATTTTTTGTGCATCTGGGACTTAAGACACAGCTCGGTCTCAAGCTCATGCAATTTGAACAACTGTGGTACGGGGGTAACAATCTACATCCATAAACAATGATTTTTAGTAATTGGTTGGATATCCTCTACTTTAGATCACTATCTTCATGTCCCACCAGATGTTTTCTATTGAATGGAGGTCTGGTGAATTACCATACCATGAAAGAACATTAGTTTTTTGATCCTTAATATAACTTAGCTTTTGGTTACTTAGAGTTGTGGCATGGTGCAAGGTCTTATTGGAAAAAGCCTTCATCTATAAATTAATCTTCAAGCCTTGGGAGTAGCTCCTCTTAGAAAATGCTTTGACAATCTTCTGAATTAAGAAGATACACTGATAGAGTGCACAGGTTAAAGTTGTAACTGTCTTTTACTTTATGATAAGTACTCAAACTAGAATAATACAGTTGTAGAACATTTTTGTATTTTAGAATACATGGAACACATGCATGAACAGAAAGAGAACTTAAGGGAACAAATATCATAGAAGGGGGCACCTGCTGCTTATCAACAGCTTAATAAACATTGCACTACAACACCTCCCCTCAATGTTTAAAGCGAAACAATAACTTAAACATACAACATCGATTGTAATTGTTATTGCTGCAGTGTAAGTCCAATATCTGCTGCAAACTTTCGTTGCTTAACTGCTTCAAAAGGTTTCGTTAGAATGTCTGCAGTCATCTGGTAGCTTTCAAGATATTGCCCTTTGTTCTTCCCTTCGCATAAAGGTCTCTAATGAAATGATACTTTGTATCAATGTGTTTAGATCGGTGACTTGCTTTTGGATTGGTAAGGAGTTTAATGCAACTCTGATTGTCTTCATAAACAAGAATTGGTTCCTCCAGATGAGTTCCGAAACTTTTAATCAACTGCTTGATACACAGAGTCTCTTCAATTGCTTCTGACAGGGCTATATACTCGGCTTCTGTTGACGACAAAGCAACTAGTTTTTGCTTTCGACTGGCCCAATGGACTGTGCTGTCATTCCATTTCATTAAATACCCAGTATTCGACTTTCTATCTTCTGTGTCACCTTTCCAATCTGCATCTGCATAACCTAGCAAGCCTGATTGTGAATGAGCATTACCCAATTGTAATTTTTTTATGATAGTCTTTAGATACTTGAAAACTCTTTACTTCTGTCCAATCCGCATCTGTAGAGTTGGTAGTTTTCCAGGCTAGAATTGATGTAGCCACTGCAATGTTTGGTCTTGTATTTGTTGACAAATAGAGCAAAGATCCTATTGTTCTTTTATAAATATCTTTATTTGTCATTTGTTGGTGAACTTCGTTTCTTTTACAGAAGCCTGGATCCATAGGAATGTTTGATGACTTGCTGTCTGTTAGGTTGAATTCAACTAACTTTTTATTGATGTATCCTTCTTGATGGATGTAAAATGCATCTTCATTTCGTTCGAATTCCAAACCTAAGTAGTATTTCAAATTGCCTAAATTTTTGACTTGGAAGTATTTTTGTAGGTCAATTTCAAATTTGTCTAGTTCTTGGATTTCTTCAGCTGCAGTTATGACATCATCTACATGTACTAGTAAATACATCCTTATGTCACCTTGCTTCTTGATGTACAAACATAGATCTGCTTCACTTTGTATGAATCCATTTTGCATCAGTGCTTCATGTAGTTTCTTGTTCCATTCTAATGCACCTTGCTTCAATCCATATAAGTTTTTGTTTAACGTGTATACATATCCTGTTGTAGCTGTTGGGCAGCCAGGTGCAGGTTTTACGTAGACTTCATGTGATAAATCCCCATTCAGAAACGCTGCTTCGATGTCAAATTGTCTTAATACATCTTTTTCTGTGCCGCAATTGTTAGCAAAATCCTGAGTGTAGCTTGTTTGGCAACTGGAGCAAATACTTCATCATAATCTTCACCATATTTCTGTGCATATCCTTGGGCAACTAATCTAGCTTTATAACTGTCAATTTCTCATTTTTCATTGCGCTTAATCTTGAACACCCATTTGCTGCCAACAATATTTTTACCTGGTGGAGCATCTGTAACTGTCCAAGTTCCATAGTTCTTTAGAGACAACATTTCTGAATCCATTGCTTTTATCCAATGTTCCTTGTTCATGGCCTCAAGATAAGTACGGGGTTCATCATGAATGTCTCGAACTTGGTTTATAACATCAATTAATCGTTTTCGTGGCTGTTCTTTATTTATCCTTTGAGACTGTCATTGTTTATTTATATTCAAAGACGGGTCATCAATCTCGTTTTCTGATGAGATATCCTCCCCTGAATCAGCTAAATCTTCATTGTCTGTTACCGAGCTCTCTTCCTGGCATTCTGTAGAAACATCGTTCTCAATGCTATGAGAAGTATTCTCAATAAACTGAACATCTCTGTTGATTCATATGGTATCATCTACTGGGTTCAGCAATCTGTATGATTTTGAATGTTCTGCATATCCTACAAACATAACTTTTTCTGCTTTGCTATCCAACTTCCGGCGTTTTACATCTGGAATGATGGCATATGCTTGGCTTCCAAAAATCTTAATGTGTGCTAGTGATGGTTTACTGCCATTTCATCTATGATATGGAGTGGTGTCAGATGCCTTCGTTGGTAGACGGTTTTGAAGATAGCAAGCTGTCGAAACTGCCTCACCCCAAAACCGGTTGTACAGTTTTTCTTCGTTTAGCATGCATCTTGTCATCTCGAGTAGGGTTTGATTTTTTCTTTCAGCACTCTATTTTGCTGAGGTGAATATGGAGCTGTCAGCTGAATCTTTATGCCTTCATCTTGTAAAAAACTGTTGCAGGGCTTTGCTGCTATACTCCCCACCTCGATCTGACCTAATAACTTTAGGTTTTCTTCCAAACTGTGTCTTTATTTCCTTAATACATTGCTGAAGTTTTACAGGTACTTGAGACTTGGCATCCAGCAGGTATAACGTTGTGTAACGGCTATAATCATCTATTACTGTCAATATGTACTTATTTCCACTTGGAGTAGCTGTAGCCATTGGTCCGCAAACATCTATATGGATCAGGTCTAGTATGTGCTCCGTCCGATTTTCTGTAACTTTTGGAAATGGTTTTTCGGGCCTATTTTGCCTTTAATGCAACACTCACACTTCTCCTGGAAATTGCATTGATCAATCTTGATGTCATTAGCCAAATCTTTGTTGATGATTTCCTTTCCTGCATTTAAACTTCGATGCCCAAACCTGCGATGCCATATGTGAATGCACTGTTGTTTTGGAGTCAATGTGACATTCATTGCCTTTTCTTCTGTATTAAGTGTGAAAAGTCCTTCTTTAGCAGTAGCTATGGCTATGGTTTTTTCATCTAAAAGTATGTTGCAGTTTAAACCATCGAAACAAACTATTAGTCCTTTACTGGTGAGCTTTTTCACAGACAAAAGGCTTTAAATTGAACTCTGGAACATACAGCACATCTTCCACGGTGATTAACTTTGTATGACCAACCTTTCCAGTTTTGCATCGGAGTTTTCCTGTACCGATTCCTTCTGTGGTAACTTCTTTTCTGTCTGCCACTTGGACTATCTTCTTTATGTTTGTATCCAAATGGTCAAAGAAATATCTCTGGCAGCTGATGTGTACACTGGCTCCAGAATCTACATACCAGTTCGTTCGGTCAATACACCTGTTCACTCGAAAGGAAAGCATAGGGCTGGATTCATGCTATCGTCACTATTCTGGATGTCTTCTTCAATGTTATGGCTGACTTTCTTTGCCATGTTCGTATCCATATCATTTTTCTTTTTCCAAACAGCATATTTACGACAGTCTTTCTTAAAATGACTGGCTTTCTTGCAAAAGAAACATGACTTGACATATCCTGAAGTATTGTTCTGTGAACTGCATTTATCTGTTTACACTCTTTGATATTGTGTCTGTGTTTTTAAGGCCTTGTCTTCCGAAAATATTTCTCCTGACGCATTGTTGCCACGACGTTTGAACTCGTCAATCATTTTTGTTTTGACCAAACTCACCGTCAAATCATCTTCTGGACGTGTTTCTAATGCTGTAATCAATGTTCCATAGCTGTCTGTCAAACTGCTGAGCAGGAATGCAACTGCTAATTTATCTGCTAGTTTTCCCCTAAAGCAGTTAATAGAGAACAATTTCCAAATTAGAGACACTGTATTGGATAGTGTAGCTTTTTGGTGATATTCTTGAAGTGTATTCCAATCATTTTGGCAGTGGTTTGTCTCCTTATTTGGGAATAAATTCGTTTTAGGTAAATTTGTCAGATATTCTTAAAACGCCGATTTCAGGGTTTTAGACGTTGGGAAATATCATGAGAAAGTCTAAAATACATGCGGAGACTGGCGGAAAAAAAATTCAAAATAAAATAGCTACTATTTTAAGGTTGAAAAAATGCATAAATTAACCCTGCACAATATCGAATGCGACCTCCCAACATGGCGGCAATCGTCGATGTTGACCATAATTCGTTATTGGTAACCTAACCTAACCTAACCTAACCTAAAATCGATGTTTTCAGACAATTTGAAAAATTTATCTAAACCGAATTATAGCGAAATATGGTCAACATCGACGATCGCCGCCATGTTGGGAGGTCGCATTCGATATTACGCTAGGTTAATATATTCATTTTTTCAACCTTAATATAGTCGCTATTTTATGTTGTATTTTTTTCCACAAGTCTCGGCGCCTATTTTCGATTTTCTCATGATATTTCCTAATGTCTAAAACCCTGAAATCGGCGTTTTAAGAATATTTGACAAATTTACCTAAAACGAATTATAGCCCCTTATGTGTCCAAGTTGACTATCTTCAACACGCAAACCAATAGCTGCCCTGGATTTTCCATCCTTTGAGAGCCAGCTGTCACTTTTCACTGCAGGAATATCTTTCTGGACAATGTCCTAAAGTCCTTCTTTAATTAGCAAAAGTTCCATTTTAAATTTCCATACTGGATAATTCTCTCCATTTAGTTTTTCAATAATAACTTTGTCAGTCATGGCTGCTGTAGACTTATCTTCGAAAAATAGCTTCACTTACAGATGTCTTTATTAACTGTATTCCTGATGTGTTTCATTAACTGTATTCCTGATGTGTTTCATTAACTGTATTCCTTAGGTTCTTGGTTAACTATATTCCTTAAGTGCTTAATGAATACTTATCCTGGGCCCATAACCTGATAGAGTGCACAGGTTAAAGTTGTAACTGTCTTTTGCCTTATCATATGTACTCAAACTGGAATAATACAGTTATAGATCATTTTTGTATTTTTAAATGCATGGAACACACGCATGAACAGAAAGATAACTTAAGTGAACAGATATCATTGAAGGGGGCACCTGCTGCTTATCAACTGCTTATAAACATTGCTCTACAACAAACACAACCTTATTCTTTTTAATGGGTCGGACTTGCAATGATACTCACAGTTGAATGAGGGAGGTTTGGGTGGGGGTGAAATTGTTTGGGATGGCTTGATGGATCAAGCAAGGGCATTTGATTGTCGTTTTTCCCTTTGAAATGGTAGATTTTTAAAAAAAAATAATAAACAAGTTTTAAAAATGTCTGCTATTTTGCACATGCTGCCAGCAGGTGGCATCCCATTGAAAGTTATATGTTGCAAAGACCCCTAATCTTTTTTTTCAGAATTAATAACTTTTCTTGGCCATTACAGCTTATACACCCACCAAAATATAACTCCTGCAGGGTTGTTTTACTACTGTTTGTTGCATCCTGTTTTAACGTTTTGCCTCCAAATATGATCCTGGCTGGTCACAAATTGAAACCTGAAATTATTTACTTTCATCGCTTAGTATAACACTGTCCCAATATTCTACAGGTTTTGATTTGTCCATTTTGGCCCAAGCGACTTTATAATAATGTACATATTAATTTTTTTTTATAATTTCCACTCTGGATAAAAGTGGGGTTAGCTTCACTTTTACAATCAAATTTTTACTTCTTTGTGGAGTATAATTTCTAGCGAATTCTAAGCCTTTTTTGTGATATCGCCATAGTGTTAGGCCAGTAGTTTTTAACATGAAAGACGTCGTTTTAAGAGTATAACTGAGGCAATTATAAGTTGACATTAATTCTTTGGGGTTTATTTTGGTATCTCAGAAATTCGATTTTTTGCAGGGAAATCACATTTTGGGAAAGGGTTGTGGTTGATCACATTGTGGGGAAAAATATGGTCCAAAAATCGCGGCAAATTGGCGGATTCGGTTTGAAATTTGTGAATTGTATTTGATTTTTGGGGGATCTATCCCCTCCTTCCCCATTTATACGGCCTTGCAGTATGCCAACGCGACTTGTCGAGTTGGTTTCATGCTTGCCTCTCGGCCCTAAGGTGCAGAGTTTGCTTCCCGGTCGAAGTCATTGTGAATTTTGCCAAATTATGGGCAAAATGTGGACTAGTTTAAATCTAGGTCCCGTATGGATCCTCCCTTGCTCTTTGCAGTTAAAAACACAATCATGAGGTGGCGGAAGTCCCCAATCACAGAGTAAATTTCCAGTAGGGGATGGAGCTTCATCCACTGGTGCCGGTGTGCATAAAATTCAAGTTTAGATAATGTTACTTCCCAGGTAGCAAAGTTCGTCATTTAGACGTCATTTTTTTTTGGTCAAAAAGACGTCAGTTTTGACCCAAAAAATGTCAATCAAAAATGACGTCTGTACGACCAAAAAAATGACCAAAAAATGACGTCTTTTGGACCTAAAAATGAC
>JAQGBW010002147.1:0-21206 GCA_034698625.1 Julus scanicus
TCAGTCAATACAGCTAAACCATAGAAGTCAATAGAAGTCAATACATGAACCATAGAAAACAATTAAAATCAATAAAAGGTCTAAATAACAATAGAAACCCCTATTGGTTTCTATTAGTTTTTTTTCCCCAGGGAATGGGCCAATTTTTTATCAAATAAACATAGAAATTGTTCAATAATTTAAAATTTTAAATTAAGCTTGGTGAAATAGTTAGGAATCGTACACGTACCTGTTTTAGTTTCATCCGACAAATGGGCGTATAGTAGTTGTCTTCTGGCCCATTAGAAACCTTGCCCTTCCGGTTCTTATCAGAGAGAATTGGGCTTCTTCCGTTAAAGTGGCCTTCATACGGTTCTTGATCCTCTTGTTTGAATTCATCATGTCCATATCCAATAATCTATTTCACACAAAAAAAATCTAAAAGGATGCATATACAAGCATTTAAAAAAATTCGATAGATTTTTACCTTTCAAATTGCCTTTTATAGAACAAACCAAGGACAATTTATCATTGCATTTTTAGGCGTGCACCTGTTAGGTTTCATCATATATGTATTTTACGATAACGTTATTTTGAGAAGATGAGGTGCTTGAAGGTTTTAAATTCTTGCGATGATCTTTACCACATACCTTGACACTGGCATGCTCTCTTTTCGAAGGAGTCACTTCGTTGTCATTTTGGTTCATGAAAGTGTAATAATTTCGGCAGAATAAAATCAGCAGAGAAACCACACCCACGAAACAGCTTCTGGCGCTTTAACTCTGAGTCTTCCCTTTAATCCGGCGGGATCCTTGAATTTCGCTGTGTACTTGATAATAAAACTCACTGAAATTTTCAGGGACAATTCCTTGGAACCAGTTGGGACATTGCATTGTGTGAAATTCATAATGAACACATACTTATACATAGAAAGGAAATTCTGCCCCCTGATAATGGGCAATCACTGATAACAGTCGAGCATTGAGGAAAAGCATGGGCGTTTTCTTTAGGTTATTTGAGTTAGGTTAGTTTTAAATTTTTGAATTTTGGAGGCTTAATTTGGAGACTTAATTCTCAGTATATCTACGTATTAAAGATTTGTGAAATTACCAGATATCATCCGGTACAAAAATTGGAAAAGGGAAATTTACAATATGTAACCTGGGGTGAAAAAGTGTCGTTTTTTGTCACTGACCAAAGTTGCGTCCAAATAATGGAATGATGAGTAATCACGATCCCTTAAACAATCGAATAAACCTGTTTTTAAACTTTTGGCTCATCATGCAATAAATAAAAAAGTTCATTGCATTGTTGGTGGGGACCAACATATGATATATACCACCGAGAAAAAATATACATCCATGAATATGTCTTGAAGAATCTCGCAAGATAGGACTTCCCATAAGAAAAATTATACTTGTTGGCATTTCAGTAAGGATGAACAGAATCAGAACGACTACCAACATGCATGTGGCATGGTTACTAGTATGTGTTGTGGTACTGTCTTGAATATGTGCTGTGAGCGACATTCTCACATTTTTACCCAAATGCAGGGTCCATATTAGCCAGAAAAAGAGTATGAAGAGTGCGATACCAGGGATGATGTTCGTGAGCACGCCAAGACCCAAGTAGAAGACATTCAGTGGAAGTCCATTGTTCTCATTAACAAAATCACTTGTGTAGATCTCGAATACTTTGTCTGGACAGTTAACTGGGCTCTCCTTGATTTTGTAGAGAAGTAGCATGGGAAAATGAAGTAAAAGTGGGATGATGTAACACATCGTGACTGCTACTAAAGTTCTTCGGTGCCTGCACCAGATGCAACTTTTTAACGGAAATGTAACTGCTATGACACGCCACACTGCCAAAGTCAGCATCAGTCCATTCGATATGTCGTGGTGAACATGGTTAAAGTACATGTAACAGAACGTGTACATCACCATGCCGAATGTTTTTTGCAAACAGAAATTTAAGCCCAAAAACAAATTTTGAAAAGCGAGAGGTAGGCTGAAAGTCATCTCTAGTATGTCAGCCACAGACTGCCAGGTTAGAATGACGTTAGTAGCCGACACCATGTCCTTTCGTGTCAGCACGATGACGTTTAGCACGTTGGTCAAAATACCAAATAAACATGCTGTGGTGTAGTACTTTCCATAAAAGTTAAAAAAGTTGAATTGGACTTCGAGCCACTCTTTGCTCTTGCAATACTGATTGTCGACTGTGGTGTTCTCCTGAAATGAGTTGTTGACTTGCCATATGACAGAAGAGGTGTATGCGTTGACATCTAAGACCATGTTGTGAGAGAAAATGTAAAACAAATGTCCTATAAATAAAAACATTGTCGATGTTACTTTGTGAGATGTAAGTGACAATTCTCGTGGCATTGCGATGTTTGCTTATTGGTTTAATGGCATTGCAATTAGACAAATTACATTGTACATTAGCGGTTCCATTAAAACATTTAATTAAACTGCTGGGGTTCTCCGATGTTTCATAGAATGGATATGGAAAATAAAGCCCTGCCGAATTATTTTTTTCTTCTATTTTCAATTTTGATAATTGCTTCGAATAGTTTGCACTAAATAATTAAGTTATTTAAAATTGAGAGTTGTAGTAGTCGAAATTCAACAACAATATATCTAAAACTGATATTCTGAAGATCATCCATACTTAGAATTTAGTTTGCATCACAAACATGTTATAATTACTCAAATCAGAACGTAAGGAATTTTTTAATATCCAGTAAACAAAGACACTGTTTAGGGCATTCAATCAATCAACCATAGGGCTTTTTAACAATGTACTGGTAGAATAATTTAAAAAGTAGGGAAAGACCGTGTTTATGAGAATTAGCTAAAAGAGAATGAGTTTTTTTAAAGACGTTTTTACTACCAGATTTGAAATAGCCTATCAGTAACAAATAATAATTTTGATATTAATATTTAAAACTTACCGTTTCAAATTTGCAAGCACGTCACCAGATAACTGCTCGATGTAACGATGTAACGATGAATAGTTTTGAAATGTACATTTGCGCCTCAAAATATTGTTTTCACAGTTGAATTATGCAGTTTTACTCAAAAAAGACAAATGAAATGGTCAGAAAACTTGCTTGTATCTAGAACGTACATTGGACTACAAATATAATTTGTGGAATGATGCATCTGGTCCTTTTTGTCAACTTCCCATTGGGAATCTGTTTTCAGAGGTCATACATTACTTAGCATTAAATGATATGTTATAGTGCTTTGCATCACCTAATGCTTCCCCTAATAAGCAACTATCATCCCATGGACAGCTTCTAGGAAATTGAGGGTCGTGGATACAGGGCTTTTAGCGAATTCTAAACTGCTAAATGCATGGTTCACTCAACAGCAAAACTACGAAAAGTGAGCCAATTAACAAATAAGAGAAGAACATAGTATCTAAAATACATCCTAGGATAATTACTATTATATTACTATTATATAAGATTGAAGAAGCAATATTCATAAGGTTTATCAATTGATTTTTGTAGGGTTTTGTCTGTCTCATAAATGCTTTTTATTTCATTGAAAGAAATATGAGACATTAAAAAAATTCTTGTCTAATAACTATGTTGTTGTTGGTAATATTGAAGTCGTGGTTACAATAAATTACTGCTGTTTCTGCGAAACAGAAACATCACGGGACAATTTTTTACCCTCTTGAAAATGTTAGCATTACTTGTACTGAAGATGTTGAGTTTCTGTTTTTCGAGTTTTCGCTTAGGTGTGTGTTTTGTATTCGTGAACGCTTGAACAGGCGAATAAATGTGTTTCTAAACCGTTTGCTCATAATAAAATAAACGAAAAAGTTGGAGGCATTGTTAGTTAGGGCAAATAATCGCTTGAGTGGATCTCGAATATTTCATCTTTGGAGTTGTCTAGGCTAGCCGTGATTTCATAGAGAATGAATATGGGGCTAGAAAGTAGAAATGGAATGATGTAACACATCGTGACTGCCACCAGAGTTCTTCGGTGGCTGCACATAATCCGACTTTTTAACGGAAATGTAACTGCGATGACTCTCCACACTGCCAGGGTCAGCGTTAGCCCAATAGATACGCCCTGGTGATAAACACACATGAACATTTCACAGAGCCTGTACACCACCCATCCATATGTTCTTTGAAAACCGTAAATTCCTTCCGAAATCATTGTATTTAGAATAGAGGGTGGTAGGTAGAAAAGCATAACGATTATGTCAGCTACTGACTGCCAGGTCAGAATCACGTTAGTAGACGATTCACAGTCTTTTCGTGTCAGCATTACTGTGTTAAGTACGTTAGTCGAAATTCCAAAAATGGATACTGTGATGTAGTACTTGAGATAAAAGTTATCAAAGTTGAATAAAAATTCGACCCACTCCTTGATTTCACAGTAAACCTCAATGTCTTCAGTGGTGTTCTCATGGGACGAATTGCTCCATTGCCACGTGATGGCAGTGGAGTTAACAATATCATCCATGACTTTTAAATAACCAAGTTGTGGAAGACAGTGACAATGTTTGGATTTCACTGACTTGCTGCTTTATAACCTAATAATAGAAACTCGAAAAAATCAGAAAATGCACCCAGCGTTTCCAGGATGCCCTTACAGTATTGATGAAGTAACGTTATACTTTCATTAAAAGTTTTATAGTACCTTGAATCAATTTTAAAACAAATTTTCCTAATTAACAAGGCTAAACACATGTTCCACGCAACACAATTCTGAATGATCCACACGTTTTTAATTCATATTTGTTAATTCATATTTTAATTTAACGGGTGATAATTTTTATACCTATTCTTACATCCATGGAAAATGCAACAAAGAATTTATCTATAATCAAAAACAGACTATCAACAAACATATATGTGGAAGGTTAACTTATAATATTTATTAAAATCGGTTAATGCAATCTGTGCAATGCATGAAATAGCCAACTAAAAAAGGAACGGAAGTCTATAATTAAGCATGTATATACTGCAATTGTATTTGAAAAGAGATTGTTATTACAGCACTATAAATTACTGCTGGCTAGTTTTAGCTTATTACTGTATCGTGTTATATTTGGATTTCCTATACAGTAGTCCCCATCAAAGATGTATTGGACAGAAAAGAATGGCTAAAAAACATACCGAACGATGGAATGTTTTAAGGAATGATGTGGTATGATAATAATGTGCACTACATAATTAAGTTATTTAATTTTGAGTTGTAGTAATCGAAATTAAACAATTTATAAAACAAATCCTTTTGAAGATCATCAATCCTTGGATTTTAGTTTGTAACACAAACTATGTTGCAGTTTTAATCAAAAGAAACACACGGTGTAGGGCATGCAATGCCATGCAACATATAGATCTTCTGAAGGATGTACTGATAAAATAATTTTAAATCAGCATCAAGTTCAGAAAGGACTGAAGTTATCCCAGGTGGGTAAGACCTTAGTACACATGTGCATTGTCCAGAACAGTAAAAGAAAGAATGATTTTTTTTGCAAGACATTTTTGCATGATGCATCTCTTCATGTTTGTCAAATTCCATTGGGAATCTGCTACAGTACTTTGCATCACCTAATATAGATAATGTATCAATTAATGCTTCCCCTAATAAGCAAATATCATCCCATGGACAGCTTCTATGAATTGGAGGGTCGTTGATACAGGGCGTTTTGCGTATTCGAAGCTGTTAAATGCTTTTATGATTCACTCAACAAGTCCGTTAACAATTTGTTGAAAGCGAAACTATGAGAAGTTAGGCAATTTGCAAAAAGGAGAAAAACATATTACTTAAGTTACAGCCTAGAATAATTAAAATGTCAATAAAGGATTCAATTGAAAAAGCAAGTAGGCATAAGGTTTATCAACTGATTTATTCTGTTTTTCCCTGTCTAATAAATGCATAAATGTCTCATTGAAAAAAATATATTTATAATGCCATTAAAAAAACTTTTTGTTTAATTCCTTTGTTGTTGTTGGTAATAATGAAGTTGTGGATTCAATAACGTACTGCTGTTATGGCGAAACAGAAACGGCATGGGACAATTTTTTACTCTCTTGAAAATGTTAACATTACATTAGATGTTTTGTTCTTTCTGTATTTCTAGTTTTCGTTTAGGTTTGTGTTTTGGATACTTGAACGCTTGAACAGGCGAATAAATGTGTTTCTAAACCGTTTGCTCATAATAAAATAAACGAAAAAGTTGGAGGCATTGTTGGTTAGGGCAAATAAATGAAAAACTCCACCGAGAAATAGGAAACAATTGTCAGTAGTCATTGAATCTGTCAATATGGGGCTTTGCATCAGAATAATCACTCCTCGTGGCATTTCTGTAAGTAGGAACAGAAGCAAAACGACTATTAGCATGTAGGTGGTGCGGTGGTGATCTCTTGTGGCACTGTCTTGTGCCTGGCTTGTTAGCGACATTCTCATCCTTTGGCCCAGGTTTAGGTTCCATATGAGCCAGAAAAAAAGGATGGTGAGTGCGATGCCAGGAATGATCTTCGTGAGCAAGCCAAGCCCAAATAAGATGGCGTTCATTGCCATTCTATTGTTCTCCTTAGCAAAATTGCTTGGTTGGATTTCGAAGTTTTCTTCTGTGGAATTATCCAGGCTCGCCTTGATTTCAAAGAGAAAGAATATGGGACAAGCAAGTAGAAATGGGATTATGTAACACATCGTGACAGCCACCAGAGTTCTTCGGTGACTGCATATAATGCGACTTTTTAACGGAAATGTAACTGCGATGACACGCCACAGTGCCAGGGTCAACGTCAGGGCAATAGATGCGCCCTGGTGAAAAGCACTAATGCACATTTCACAATAAGTGTACATCATCCAGCTATATGTTCCTTGCAAACTGTAAAACATGATATTATTTAGAATAGCGTTAGGTAGGTACAAAATCATAACGATTATGTCGGCTACCGACTGCCATGTCAGAATTACGTTAATAGAAGATTCAGTGTCTTTGCGTGTCAGCACTACTATGTTAAGTACGTTTGTCGAAATACCAATAATGCATGCTGTGAATAAGTATTTGAGAAAAAAGTTATTAAAGTTGAATAAATATTCGATCCACTCCTTGTTTTC
This sequence comes from Julus scanicus, assembly GCA_034698625.1. Lineage (NCBI taxonomy): Eukaryota > Metazoa > Arthropoda > Diplopoda > Julida > Julidae > Julus > Julus scanicus. The sequence continues at coordinate 7,080 of JAQGBW010002147.1, forward strand.
ACAGTAAGACACAAAATCTTCAGTGGTGTTCTCATGGAAAGAATTATTCCATTGCCTCGTGATAGCAGTAGAGTTCACATTGTCATCCATTACTTTCCAGTAACCAAATTAGGGAAGACAGTGACAATGTTTGGGTTTCACTGACTTGGTGCTTTTAGGCCGGCTTTTCTTGATATATTCCTCCTCAGCATAAAAAAAGATTCTACAAAGATAACACCATTACTGATGATTGTAAGAGGAATGGTTCATAAGTATTGGAGAGACAAGAGGGAATTGTTTCAATGTTCAATAACTGCTAGCTAGCAGGAGCTACAGTTGTCTGTTTGAGGCACATACCTGCGTGTTGGTCACTGCTAAAGAGGCCAAGATGTTACAGGATGATGTTAAATGTCTCAGGACTGATATTCACACGATGGTGCTGACGATGTTCAATCTTGAAAGGTGGTTACTCAATTGTTACCCTAGCGTTGCATTGCTATTAGCAAGGGCTAATTATTGCTATTAGCAATGTTTTCCATACAGTGGATATCCATATCTCTATGATTTAATTAGTTTTAAGTACCAAGGAATAGAATGATTCTAAATTTATTGTACGGCACTTTGTTCCTCCTGTTCGACTTGCGCTGCTTTTAAAGCTTACTATGCACAGAACCTACAAATAGAAACGCGAAAAAGTCAGAAAATGCACCCAGCGTTTCCAGGATGTCCTTGCAGTATTGATGGAATAACATTAAACTTTCATTAAAAATTGTAGGTATAGTACCATGCATCAATTTTAAAACACGTTTTCTTAATCAACAAGTAAAAGCACATTTTCCATAAAGTGCATTTTGAAACCCTATTAAACTAGAGGGCAGCTATGTAAATTTACTATATTGTTTCTTTTTGGATAAAGACCATCCAAAAACCGTCACAAACTTTGTCTATTGTAGCCAAACTCTACAATCGTTGCCATGAAACACAATTCTGAATGATTAACACATTTAATAAAAATGTATTTTTAATGCAGAGTAGGACCGGGATGATGATGCATAATTAATGCAGTCGCCCACGCTGTACCTTAAAAATTGCACCAGGTACTATACTTTAGTGGAATGGCTACTTGTAAAAGGCCCCACACTCCTAAAGCTAGAATCAGTTAGGAGAAGATAGTTTGTTGTACAACAAAGAATTGTTGGGTAAAGTAGATTGCTATTGGAACACCATTGGACAGAAACAGGCATAAATGGCAGACAGTCCTTGGTGCATGAAGACATTTATGAAAGCAAGCGCACGAATTTATCGTTAGTGGTGGTGAAAAATTGTTATACCCTTCATAATTTATTCCATGGAATTCATATTTAAATTTAAAACTTACCGTAATTTAGATTCGCCATTATTAAGAATTCCTTTCGTGAGTTCTGCGACTTAGTTGCACGTCCAACACGTTGCCAAGCTAGCTGCATGCTCGATCTGAACATTAGAACAGAAATAAAAAATGTTGTATTTACGCTCTCAAAGTAGCTAGTAAATTAATTTAGATGAATAATTTGTTGAATAATATATTAAGTGACCGTGACATTCAGTGTATAACAACCCAATTTATTTGAATTATTCAGCGCACAAGCATATATGCTTTTAAGCTTCATCAAGTGCTGAATAATTTAAAAAATGATTTGGTAGAGAGGCTATGGTGAGAGGGATATTTGGGGAGGTGGTAGTGACCAAATTTGTAGGTCTTCGATCAACGCAACGTTTGTGCAAAGGATCCAATGCTGGTTAAAACATAAATGTGCGTTTCCACATCTTCGTCACATCTCTTATTCCACAAAATTCCAAAATTGCAACCCAAACATAAGCATCTCGCCAGCTGCTCTCAAACTTTGAGCATAATTAGTATTTTGCGAGCTGCTATCAGAGAGGCCAGTGTTCGTGTGTACACGCGCATTTTGGAACGTGTAACATTGAGAACTATTTTCGAGAGCATCTCGAGTTTCTCTCACGTGGAAACGCATGCTGATTTGATGTAACTGAAGCAGTTTCTTGTTACCAGTTTCCATTTACCAGAATTGTGATGTATTTCAAAGCAACTATTGACCACCCACTTAGTTCAGGCAGTATGAACTATTAATATAGAACCGAAATATTAGCATCAATAATCCATATTTGGAACAATGAATGACATTTCTCATATTTCTAAAGATACGTCTTCCTTGGCAAATTTCAGATTAACTGCTGATAAGTTTTGTGATGTTGTGGTGGAAGTATTTTAGCTTGAGTATCTAATGCTTGTGAACTACTGTTCTGCTGTTGAAGAACATTTGCGCAGGCGACGCAGTGGGTTCTTGAACTTTTGATTCATCGCAATGTAAAGTACGATACCAAAGGCTTGGTTGATGATGACATGCGTTTGAAAACCGAAATTAGCTAGCGAATATTGATCAACGTGACCACGCTGTATGGCAATTAACTCTGTTATAAAAAAAACAGCACTACAACTACCAACATTTGCGAGGAACGGTTACTTAATCGAGTTGTGCCCATCTGCTGTCTTCTCTTGTTCCTATGGCGTAGGACCCAGAGCATCCAGAAAGAAATAATGATGATTCCGAAACCTGGGATAGCTTTCAACAGCACTCCATTTACCCAGAAGGCGACTTTCAGCAGAAGTTTGTGGTCCTTCAAAGACAAGTCCCTCTTGATGACCTCGTATGCAGTGCCAGGGCAAACATCCCCCAACTCATGGACCATTATGGTAAAGAAAAATGTAAAGGATGCGAGAATGGGGAATATGTATTCGATTGCAATGGCCATCAACGTACTCTGTTGTAAATCGAATGTTTTTTCTTATAGATTATGAAAGAAGACGTTTATTACGTTAAGGAACCGAGCGAAATATTTCTAGAACAAATATTTCTGAAGATCATCCATCTATATTGCAGTTAATCAAAGAAACCAAACACAGTTTTGGGCATGCAATACCATGCAACATAGGGCCTCTGAAGGATGTGCTGATAGAATAATTTTAAACAAGCATCTATAGTTGAGAATGGTGTTCACTTTACGTTTTCCCAGGTTTGTTAGAATTATCTTTGGTTCCCATGTGCCTTTTCCTGAACCCTTTAAGAAAGTAGAATGATTTTTTTAAAGACATTTTACTACCATATTTTAAATAACCTTTCAGTAACAAATAATAATTTTGATATCAAAATTTAAAACTTACCGTTTGAAATATGCAAACACGTCACCAGATAACTGCTTGATGTAACGATGTAAAGAGTTTTAAATGTACTACATTTGCGTCCTCAAAATGTTAAATTTTCACACTTAAAAATTACGATATGCTAAGAAAGCTGAAATTTAAAGATCTTACACCTGAAAGTTTCTTAAAAACGCAATAAGGATAACCTTCGCTTGTATTACGCCGGTTTGCTAAAAATCGAAGGAATAAATGGTCGGAAAACATGTTTGTGCCTAGAAGGTAAATTGGATTACGAATATAATTAGTGGAATGATGCATTTGGTCATTTGTGTCAATTTGTTATTGGGAATTTATTATCAGAGGTTGTACTTTGCATCATCTGATGGTTCACCTGATAAGCAAATATCATCTAATGGACAGCTTCTATGAAATGGAGGGTCGTAGATAAAGGGCTTTTAGCGTATTCGAAACTGTTAAATGCTTTCATAATTCGCTCATCAAGTCCGTTAACAATTTGTTGAAGGCAAAACTATGAGAAGTTAGCCAATTAGCAAATAGGAAAAGAACATATTACCTAAGTTACATTCTAGAATAATTGAAAATGACAATAGAAAAAGCAAGTAGGCATAAGGTTTATCAACTGCTTTTTTCTGTTTTTCGTTTCTAATAAATACATAAATGTCTCATTGAAAAAAAAAATATTTATAATGACAACCAAAGATCTTCCTGTCTAATAAATATGTTGTTGTTAATAATAATGAAGATTTGGTTACAATAACTTACTGCTGTTTTAGCGAAACAAAAACGTGATGGGACAAGTTTTTACTCTCTTGAAAATGTTAACATTACATGTGCTGTATATGTTGAGTTTTTCTGTTTTTTAAGTTTTCGTTTGGTCGTGTGTTTTGGATTTTTGGACGCGTGAACAGGCGAATAAAGGTGTTTCTAAACCGTTTGCTCATAATCAAATAAACGAAAAAGTTAAAGGCATTGTTGGTTATTGCCAATAATTGAAAAATTAAGATGATAATATCTAAGCACGTGCCAAAAGGCATTAGATCTGTCCATATGGAAATTCGCATCATAAAAATAATGCCTTGTGGCATTTCAGTAATTAAGAACAGTAGCAAAACGACTACAAGCATGCAGGTGGTGCGGTTGTGATCTCTTGTGGCAATGCCTAGTGCCTGGCTTGTGAGCGACATTCTCATCGTTTTGCAACGGTTTAGGGTCCATATCAGCCAGAAAAAAAGGATGGAGAGTGTGATGCCCGGGATGATCTTCGTGAGCATGCCAAGCCCAAAAATGAAGGCGTTCCATGGAGTTCCATTGTTCTGAATAGCAAAATCGCTTAATTGGATTTCGAAGTTTTCTTTGGTGGAGTTATCCAGGCTCGCCTTGATTTCAAAGAGAAAGAATGCGGGGCAAGAGAGTAGAAATGTAATGATGTGACACATCGTGACTGCCACCAGAGTTCTTCGGTGACTGCACAAAATCCGACTTTTTAACGGAAATGTAACCGCGATGACTCGAAACACTGCCAGGGTCAACGTCAGTCCAATAGATACGCCATGGTGTAAAACACTAATGCACGTTCCACAGAGCGTAAACACTAACCATCCATATGTTTCTTGCGAACTGTAAATTCCTTTTGAATGTATACTAGTTCGAATATTAATAGGTTGGTAGAAAGCCATAACGATTATGTCGGTTACCGACTGCCAGGTCAGAATCACGTTAATAGACGATTCAGAGTCTTTGCGTGTAAACACTGCTATGTTAAGTACGTTTGTCGCAATACCAAAAATGCACACTGCGATGTAGTAATTGACGTAAAAGTTGTCAAAGTTGAATAAAAAGTCGTTCCACTCCTTGCTTTCACAGTAAACCTCAATGTCTTCAGTGGTGATCTCATGTGACAAATTGTTCCATTTTGTAGTGGAGTTCACAATGTTATCCATGACTTTCAGTAACCAAATTGTAGAAGACAGTGACAATGTTTGTGTTTCACTGACTTGCTGCTTTTAGGCCGGCTTTTCTTGATATATCCCTCCTCAGCATAAAAAAAGATTCTGCAAAGATAAAACCATTACTGATGATTGCAAGATAAATGTTTCATGTGTATTTCATAGACAAGAGAGAATTGTGTTGCAAATGTTCAATAACTGCTAGCAGGAGCTAATGTGACAGTTGTCTGTTTGAGGCACATACCTGCCTGTTGGTCACTGCTGAAGTGGCCATGATGTTGCAGGATGATGTTCAATGTATCATGTCTGAGATTGACATTGCAGAACTGTAATTATTATGAATGTAAGTCTTATTTACGAGTTTGATCTTTTAGGCGATTTGAGTAAAATGAACTAGTTTTCACAACTTTGTCAATATAGTCAGTATATGCCAGTAATAGTGGCCAAAAAATGTACAAGTTACTTCAGAAGTTTTCTTAGAAAATAAACTAGGGTGAACAAGCCTCCTTACCAATAGAATATGCTAAAGCAAATTGGAAGCTATTTGATGGGTAAAAAGTTGTCCTTGTTCATTCTATCCCAGAACTTGCATATCCTTTAAAGGGATAAACCTTTATCCCTCTTTTACGTAGTGGGATAGTTGAGAAATTATTGAAGCCATTTCCCAAAACACTCTCACGAATTAATCGTTGTTGGTTGTTAAAAAAACATAAACGTTGTTATTTCCTTTATTAATACTATTCCTACACATTCCAAGGAATTCATATTCTAATTTAAAACTTACCGAAATTTAGAGTCGCCATTATGTGAGCCTTCGTGAGTTCTGGCACTTAGTTGCACGTCCAACACGTTTCCAGATAACTGCTCTATGTGAACATTAAAACAGAAATGAAAAATTATGTATTTACGCCCTCAAATTACAAAAAAATGGATAATTCGTTGTATAACATATTAAGTGACAGTGACATTCAGTGCATAGCAACCTAATTTATTTGAATTATTTAGAGCACAAGTACAGCCTTTATCAATTAAGTGCTGAATAATTAAAAAATGATTTGGTTGAGAGGATACATTAGAGGGATGTTTTGGAGAAGTTGTAGTGACCAAATTTGGAGTGGTCTACGCAACATTTGTTAAAAGGATACAATACTGGTTTAAAACAAAGTTTTGCTAAAAAACCTAACAAATGATGGAATGTTTTAAGGAACAATGTGTTAAGATTCAGCTAAGTTTTTTGTGTGATTTTTACTGTATGGGTCTTCCTGAAGAATGTTCCAGCTCAATTCCGACAGTTAGCACTGATGGGGATGCTGACATCGTTGTGTATGTTTCCGTGTTACGTTGGGACATCGGATGGAACCGCCTCGAAACAGTTATTCGCAAACACTTGACCACACTAGCCAGCGTTTTCCGAAACTGCTGACTCGTAATGCAGTAAACGATAAAGCTGGTGGCCATGTTTTGCAAGGCCAGTAATTCTAAAAATGCAGCGATGATGTGAATCATGACCCAAAATAGACTGGACTCACCAACCGAGAAAATTGCAAGACGTGCAATGTTACTAGGCAATTTGGAAAGTAGGAACAAAATCAGAACCACCAGAAGCATGGTAGAGGTGTCATCATGAAGAACCGTGGTGTTGTCAGGTGCTTGTATCGAATGTTTGTTGTTGAATTTGGTGATCCAAAGAAAATAAAAGAACAGAATGATTATTGCGATGCTAGGAATGATGATTGCCAGTGTGCCACTCCCCCAGAGGATGATGTTACTCAAGAGGTTCGTATTTGATGTAGCCAAAGGACTCAAGCCGATCATGTATATTTCATTACCACAGATTTCCCGGGAAATCGGAATTTCGTGGATTTCGAATTTGAGATACAAAGGAAAGAGAAGTAGGACCGGGATGATGACGCATAATGCAATCACCCACGCTGTGCGTTGGAGTTTGCACCAGGTACTATACTTAAGTGGATTGGCTACTTGTATGATGCCCCACACAACTAAAGTAAGAATCAGCCAGGTAGAGATAGCATTTTGTATAATGGAGATGTACTCGCCAAAGATATCTGCTATACTATAACCATAGGACCCATTTAGGCATAAATCAGTATTTGCAACAATGGTGAGCAAGGCAAAAGGCAGTTTTGCTAGCATCATTAAAATATCGCTCACTGCAATGCTAGCCAGGATGAGACTGGTGGCAGACATCATGTCTCTACGGGTGAAAACGACAATGTTCAGGATGTTGGTGATCATGCCAATGGTGTTCAACGTGATGATTGCGATGCTGTAGAATTTAAATGAGAAATGAACGAATTCATTAACCGTTTCGATGCATTGATCCTGTGGATCCATGGTTGAAACCGTGACCCTAGTATTCCACACAAAAGGCAGATTTTCTGCAAAATCACTTTTGGCACTGTCTCTGATTTATGTCACACAATCGAAACTGTTGATTAACTGAAGCGCAATAAAGTGGATAACGACAAAGATTTTGAAGAAAAGTTGCAAAAGTGGTTTAGGAACTTTGCAGTTACTCTGAAAATAAAAAGTAAACATAGTTAACTTGGACTTTTTATTCGGTTACATATGCGTTATGATTAATATGTTGTCATTTGTTGCGATGCTCTGGTGTGCATTTTTTTTCTGCATGTATTTCTTACTTTAACAATCAGTTTTTCCCCTTCCTCCTCTCCCCCCCTTCCAAAAAAAAATTGTACATTTTTAAAGGTATCTAGTGTATTGCAATCATTTGGTAAAGATGTATATGCCTTCCGTCAAAGAAAGGAGAGTTCCTTGACTCATTAAATATGAAGTTTTTATTTGTAGAGGTTGTTTTAAATAAAGCATTTGCTTTGGAAAAAAAATACAGCTTTCAGAAATATATTTAATGAAATACAGTTAAAGTTCCACACATCTATCATTATAATTTTAGATAAATAACAGATATCTTCAACATCATTCCAAATGAAGATAAATAAAACGTTTTAAAAAGAGTTTGAAATATTAGTTCAAAATGACGATAAAGTATATGCTGTGCATTTTAAAATGTAGGTACTCCATAAGCAAAAACGATTTATATGGCACAACTCATCCCCCAAAAAATTAAAAGCAGCTCATGAAATTATGTTTCAGCAGGTTTGCGTGTGCTATATCAATGTGGAAAAAAAATTTAAAATAAGTGAGAAATAATAAAAATTTTATCCGGTGCCATTACTTACAAATTGTGTTAAAGAACTGTAATTTTTCCGAATGTAATTCTATACAGTACAGGTAGAGTTGGCGATTCCGATAATTATGGAGCACGTAACCAGATGTAAGCTCGATGTATCCAAGGAACAAAAGTAAAATTCAAGCGCCCGGCAAATTTACAAGTTGATTCAGAGGTTTTCTTAGAAATTAAACTGAGTTGAAAAAACAAATATAGTCTTAGCCAATTTAATATGCTCAAGCAAAACGAAAGCTGATACGAAAGTTATAATAGTTTTCTTGTTTTGAACCTCCTAGAAATTACATATCGGTTAAAGAGTTATAGGCCTCTGCAATCTGTGCAATGTCCAGAACAGCCGTCTAAATTAATCTTCCTGGAAAGTTTTCAAGTTAATTTCAACAGTCAATACAGATGGGTCAGATGATACATCGTTGTATATACACTTGTGTTGCGTTGGGATTGCGGTTGGAACCACTTCAAACAGGTCAATCGTAAACATTTGAACACACGAGTCAACGTGTTCCTAAACTGCCTGCTCGTAATTCAGTCATTTCATGCTCGATCATCACCCACTTGCACCCATCATGACCCTTTGCTCCCAACCCCACACTGGTCCCATCTCTGCGTTGTATCTTTTAGCAGCGTTTCCCCCTACTGGGGGATCAAATTGACGAGATTGATCATGTTACATTTAGATAAATAATTTGTTGTCCTATAATATATTAAGTGACAGTGACATTCGGTGTATAACAAACCAATTTATTTGAATTATTCAGGTAACGAGTACATATGTGCTTTTAAGCTTTCATCAAGTGCTAAATAATTTAAAAATTATTTGGTAGAAAAGCTACTTGAGAGGGATATTTTGGGAGGTGGGTGGTGACAAAATTTGGAAGTCTTCCATCACCGCAACACTTCAGCTTTTCCACCTGAGATTCTACAACATTTCAAAATAGCAGCCCAAACAAGCATTTTGATAGCTGCTCTCAAATTTCAAACATGGTTCGTATTTTGCGAGCTGCTATCAAAGAGGCCAGGGCTCACGTGTCCACGCGTATTTTTGCACGTGCAACATTGAGAACTGCTATAGAAAGTTTCTCTCACATGAAAACATACCTTAAGAAAAACTGATATGAGGTAGCCGAAACAGTTTCTTGTTTCCAGGTCCCATTTACCAGAAATGTGATGCGTTTCAAAGTATAACTATTGACCACCCACTTAATTCAGGCAGTGTGGTCTATTTTAATATAGAACCAAAATAATGACATCAATAGTTTACACCATAATTTGGAACAATGTATGACAATTGTCATATTTATATAGATACGTCTTCCATCGCAGATTTCAGGTTAACCACTGATACGTTTTGTGATGTTGTGGTGGAAGTATTTTTGCTCGAGTTCCTAATGCTTGTGAGCGACTGTTCTGCAGTTGAAGAACATTTGAACAGGCGACGCAGTGTGTTCCTGATTAACTTTTGACTCATCGCTGTATAAACTACGAAACCAAAGGCTTGGTTGATGATGACATGCGTTTGAAAACCGAAATTAGCTAGTGAATGGGCCCTCTCGAAGTGCGCACAGGTAGAAGTGAGGGGAATATTGATCAACGTGACCTTGCTGTATGGCAATTCTGTTATAATGAAAAGCAGCACTACAACTAACAACATTTGCGATGAACGGTCACCCAATCGAGTTGTGCCCATCTGTTGTCTTCTCTTGTTCCTCTGGCGTAGGACCCAGAGCAGCCAGAGAAAAATAATGATGATTCCGAAACCTGGGATAAACTTCAACAGCACTCAATTTACCCAAAAGGTGGCTTTCAGCAGAAGTTTGTTGTTCTTCAAAGCCAAGTCGCTCTCTATGACCTCGTATGCAGTGCCAGGGCAAACATCCCCCCTCTCATGGACCATAAAGGAAAAGAAAAATGTAAAGGAAACGAGAATGGGGAAAATGTAACCGATTGCAATGGCCACCAATGTCCTCTGTTGGTTGCATAAAATATGGCTTTTCAAGGGGAAAACGACAGCAATGAAGCGCCACAATGTTAGAAAAAACGTTAACCATGTGGAGATTCCGTGGTTTACGATTACGAATATAATTCCTAAAAGCATATCCATTGTCCAGCCGTAATCCATACAAAATGGGTTTTCAACCAAAACTAAATTAAATATAATTGGTAAGTGGGCAATCATTACTGACAGGTTGACCACGGTTATAGCTGTTAAGATTGTGTTGATGGTCGACTTCATGTCCTTGTGTGTAAACACCAAGAGGTTGAGGATGTTGGCGACAAAACCTATGATACATATTATAGAACTGGTGATGCCATAAAAAGTATCGAAGCCGTATACGAACTCAATCCAGAAGTTACTTATGCATTCTTGATGAGAATCGAGGGTGGCCAAAATATCGACATCCTCCTTCTTGTGTTGTGAAGCATTAAACACTGCCAAATCCATGACTCAAAATTACTTGATTATACCGACTGCAGTGCAAGTTCTATAACATATTTAAAGACATCTATTTTCAGAATTTATATTTTGATAACTATAGATTACGTACAGTGATAAAATGATATCCTCTATGCAAAGGATTTGATTTATGACATAAATTGTATCCATTAATGGTAATAAATTAAGTCGTAATAATTATAATCACTTACTTTAATGAAGTTTGTCCCCTGTAATATGTCGATTGCAAATTATGCATATAGTCTCAAATTGGTTGCAGTCGTAGTGTTATAATCGGATTGTATCTTGCTAAATGACGATCAGACACAGTGCAATTCGTTATTTATGTATTTTCAAGTCCTGTCTGAACTCTAACAATAATTCAATATTCACGTTTCTTAAATTGCATTTTTTATAAAGATAAATATGCAATTTTTTGTTTTGTTTGAAAGCACTTTTGGGTCTTAAGTTTATGGTAACAACTAAAACTTATTTCAAGCTAAGCCAATTCATGGTCATTTGAATAAAAAAAAGTGTTAGAATTTTTTATGTGCAACTTTTGTAATTTGCTATTGCAAAATTGAACGTCACCATATGCAGGATTCTATAAAAGATTTAGGTTCACTAAGCCGTCACCATTTTCTAACTTTTGTCAAACAGATCTAACAACACATTTTGCTGAATATCATGTTTTTGAGTGATTAGTACTCCTAAAATATACAGTATACAATGTACAGGGTGGGGCATATGTCTGGACCTCTCAAATATCTTTTAAACCTCAGGGGCTAGGTAAAATGTGCTTACATCATTGATTTGGATGTGATTTGAGGGGGCCCCATGTAGAAACCATGTCTTGCATAGTCAAGTAAATGCTGGAAGTTGATGAAAGGGAATTTCCTGTACGACTATTTGAACATTAATTTCGTAACAATTGTAACAAATCGTGAAAAGAACATTATAGCGAAAATGATACGATTTAGCAAATCGTGCAAAGAACATTATAGTAAAAATGATACGATTGAGGTTTGGTTACGTAATATTCAAACCATTATATAATTTTAGGAATTGTCACGACTTCTATAATGTTCAATTTTGAAAATCATCTTTGGTGTAAAACTTGTGGTTTATTGCTTTATTTTTTTATTTGATTATGAGTTGAGATTGCACGATGATGCTATTATTAATTATATAATAAACATAATAAGCTGTTATGTTGATGTTTTTGCTATGTTACATACGGAATACGCATTTCTAGAACATTTTGCAATGTATACAACTACTGCAAGAAGTCTGGGATATACACTATCTTTTATTAACACGATTGGTGGATTTATGTTACAAATAAACAATATGCAACAATATAATGTTTACAGGTGGCTGATTTTTAACTTGTACATTATGTTAATATAATGTTTACAGGTGACTTATTTTAATAATTCATTGGATATATTCGTTAGGCAAATGATTTTGTTGGTGTTTAAAATTATATACTTCGAAAATCATTTAAACTCCACTTGGTATATTAAAGTAAATTAAATTATTATACACATTGTAGATCAACACCATTCTGGGTGCTTAGTGGATTAGTGATTAGCACCAATCATCATTAAAGTACTGCGCTATATAAAACTTAATATCTACAGTCTGACATAAATGCACACTATCTATCAAATCATTTCTATGATATTATCTTTAAGTTTGACGAGGTTTTATACGAGGATTCTAGAACATTTGGGATGCTTGTCTTCCTACTTTAATCGAATATTTCCATACATTTCAAATACACTCTAACTTAACTACATTGATCACTACAGAATTGTGTGCTGATGATGGTTGTGCATGATTAGATTTGAACATATTAGTCAACGTGTTCCGAAACTGCAGACTCGTACTTAGATATACTATTAAAGTGAAAGCCGCGCTAAATGCGAAAATAAAGTCGAAAATGCTGTTATAGAAGGTAAAGCAAGGGCCCTGAGAAATGTTGTAAAATATAGGCTGGGTTTCAAATAGAACAGTTATGATTCTTGGCAACTTAGTAAATATGAACAGGGACAGAATGGCAAGAAGCATTTTAGTGTCACTTGTCAATCGTGTTTTGATGTTGTTAAAGGCGTGGCATCGCCAGAAGAGCAATATTATGATAGAAATGCTAGGGATGATCTTAGTGACCATGCCGACACCCCAAAAGTTGATGATACTTAAAAGGAGTGTGTTATTCATAACCAGCGAGCTCATGGAAATGTCGTACGTGCGTTCTGGACATTCCCTCAGTCTTGATTTCTCTTGGATCGTGTATGACAGGTATGTCGGAATTGTGAGAAGGGGTGGAATTATACAACACATACAGATCATCTTCAGTGTTCTTCCACGGCTGAACCAAGAATTGTACTTTATGGGGTAACGGACAGCAGTGAGGCCCCACACCGCCAGGATCAGCATCAGCCCAATGGTTATGCAGTGGTACAAATTTGTGAGGTGGTTTTGAGCGATCAAGAACACCACTATATCATATGAATATAACAGACACGAATCTTCCAAAATATTCCATAATGTTATAATGTGTGCAAAATTCACAGCACTGAATATAACGTCGATCACTGCCAGGGCGGCCAGGATGTAATTGGTGGCAGAAATCATGTGCTTGCGAGTTAAAACAATGACATTCAGTATGTTAGTGATTACACTAATGATGCTGAGAGTGGCAATTGCATATACATAAAACTTCACGTAGCGGGATTGAAATTTCAACCAACCGTCGCCGGTGCATAACCCCTGAGAGGGTAACTTCATGGTATTCACTGTTATCTTGTAACTAAGACTATAGCTTTTAGGTACGCTATAAGGGCAGGCAATGCGTGGTGCCTGAAATAAGAATATTATGTATCAATGAATTCCTGCATTTTGATAGGAAAATTCAAAACTTACCGTTGAAAGTTAAAGAACAGAAATTAGTCTGACTGTGAATCACGATGGCAATTTAGTTACTTGTGAAGACTTTGCCAGCTAACAACGTTATGAAATAATTTGAACAGAAGTGAAATATGCAGTATTAACTTAAGATATCCAATTGCCAATAAAATGCAGATAAGAAAGTGGAAATGTCAAATATTGACAATTTATACCATGTATGAATTTGTCTTAAGGGGTGATCCATAAATTATGTCACTTTTTTGCCTCTTTTTAAACACCCCACCCCTTAGTCACAATTCCCCCATCCCATAGTCACAATTGTCACAAAAAACAAACAACCCACCCACCCCCCTAGCTGTGACATAATTTTTGAATGGCCCCTTATTTCACTTAATACGTATAC
>JAQGBW010002148.1:0-21200 GCA_034698625.1 Julus scanicus
TCTTTCTGTTTATCTGAAATTGTGTTTCAAAATTTCACCCATTGAAAGTGATAGGGTTGTGATCCCCCTTAAAAAAAGCAAGTAGTATAAGACGCGAGTATAAGACGCACCTGAATTTTGGAGGAAATTTTTTGAAGAAAAAAGTACGTCTTATAGTCCGTAAAATACTGTATTTCTACCAGTTTTCAACATTCATTGTCTAACTTTTTGATCTAAGTATAGCGTTAAATCTCAAATCCCCGAACGTCAAAAGGCGTGAAATCTGAAGATGGTTTTATTTGAAGTTTGAAAATCCAAATCGAGCCATGGATATTAAATTAAACGAACCAGACCCCATTTTGCTTACATAACGGCGCCATTCAACACTTGACAAGCCATTGCATCTGTTAAGTATAATGGGGGGAAATCGTGTTAAGGTCGGTTAACACAAACCATTTGGGTGAGCAATTTCAATTTGAAAACGATCTTCTAATGATTCAATTAGATTCCGGCTAATTGCCTCCGCTCGTTTCAAATTGCAAATGCTCTTGCATTTTCAATTAAAATGTACACAACGTGCTCGACTAATCACGGATTAGGACACGGTGAGAAACAGTAGCGACATTGTTAAACGGCAAAACTGCAAATAAATAACAAGGACATCAAACTCCGGCTAAGGACATTGCACAATATAAAGAGGGTAACACGGAATTATTATTAGTTCATATAGTGTTAATAATCGTTTGGGGTTTAGGTATGCTATCACATGAAACACGATATAACAAGTTCATCCTAGTATTATTACTGCTCTAGTCATTCTAGTGACACTTAAACAACAACCAACCATTGGTAAATCGGGTTCAGCAGGTTGCTACCGATTAATTGAGGGGTTTCTGACGTGTTCTGACGTTTTTGGAGGGGTTTGGAGATACAAACAATTGCTTCCCTCCATTTAAAAAAGTACTTGTATATCAAAATGGCGAACGTATTCCAATGTTGTATGGATTTAGACACACACACACACTGCCTACGCCTGTTGAGTACTTGCCTCAACAACCTAAGTATTAGCTATAGAAATTAAGTAAGTTTATATACAACTTAACACTCAATTTATTAAATCGTGAGAGAATGGTAGAAATGTTAATACAATTTTGATTAGCACTAACTTAGGGACGGTAGAATAAACAAGGAAAATTATGCGGAACAAAAATTACAAGATTGTAAAACACAAAACGATAATCCAGGCAATACTTAGACAACAGTGTACATGTACTATACTTTAGTGATAATATACGGTCACGGTGTGAAATACAGAATTGGTATAAAGATGGGATTTGATCGAACAAGTTGTGGTTTCACAATGTTGAATCTTTGTAAATAAATGACGCTGAAACGTTAGTATTCAAGAAAGAAGATGAAGAGCGATAGAATAAGAGCATATAACAAATGCGATGTTATTTGTTTCATTACAACATGAACGTATAATATACGAATTACGAATAAGCAAAAAAAAAAAAAAAAAAATTTAAAAAAAACAGCCACGCATTCATGTACTAGATTAGCGGTCTTCAAAAGTCGCTATCTTCAGTGTAATATAAAGTGTTACATCAGAGAGTGTACGATTATATATATAAAAAAAGCTAAATTTGCATAAAAAAGTTGTGGAATCCCTTAAAATATTCTCAAAAATCAAGGATTTTGCGGAACACAGTTTGGATACCGCTGTTCTAGAACAGTTTCTCCAAAATTGTTTACCAGGAACGTCATCTTACAAGTTTTTCTTGTTTTATGAAAAAACACGAAATGCATAATGATTCAAGTATAGTTAAAAGTGACACTTACTGCTGATATACGTATCTCGAAATAAGCATATTAATTTCGGTGGACAATTAGCCAAAATAACATCGCAGGGGGAGCCACAAGCAGCATTTTGGGTGGGATTCGTTAGTAGGAAATGAAGGTTATATGTACCGTAAATCAAAATCCAGGGCATGTTTACAGTAAGCAGCCGGATGCTCCAAGAAATATAATTCAATATTGCACCGACTACACTGTATATAAAAGCTAATCACTAACAGCAATACGACAATCATAAAATACTGTAGAAGCTGCAATGCCTTGAAATTAATTGGTCAATTAAACACAAATGGCCAAGAAGAAAGCTGGCGGACATTGGTCAACCTGGAAATGCGAGGCCACGCCCAATAAGGAAACATTTACACAAAGCACGCATGAATACGGAAATATTGCGAGTATATTATATGTGCACCTCGTGGAAATGCAAATTAAAAATATATGCAAAGGGTAAACCCCATAAATAAGCATTAGAAACATATTAAACTAGACAGCCCCAAAAATTCTGCTGCAGCTGCTGTTTGCAATATTCACCTCAGCAGATAAACAAAAAAAGCGATACTCATTCCAATAAAACGATATTTACTGATGTCACATACATAATCCATGTATACATAGTCCATATATAATCAAATTGTGCGTTTATATTAAATTTATCATGTCAGGCATTTAATGTATAATAAATTAGTTGCCATCCCCCATATACTGTTTATCAAGCTAAAACTATACTCTACGGCTCACACATCAAATCAATACCTTGACTACTGCTGTTTTAAAGTGCTGTATACTTTGAGAGTTAAAGATGTAACTAAGTTACCGTTTTTTAGAAAATTAAATGTAACTCTAAACGCTTAGAAATGATACAGAGTGGGAGATCAGCTCTTAAAGAGACTTAGTCGATTGTACGTGTAACACTCACAATCTAAGTAGACCTTTATATGCAACTACTAACTTGTGTTTTGTGTTAGAATAAAAAAAGTCAGCGATTTATCTGGCCAGGCAAAATGATAAAAAATCGAAAAAATCGCAGGCAATCAGCCACCACACACACATCAATTATTTGGTGAGAGAGAACAAAAGCATCCTAATTGGCATTCTGTTAGGGTTCAGATTGTAATTAGTACATCGATCAAACCAAATGTTATTCATGATTAGAGCAGACTCAGCATCTAAAATTCACTAACAACGCAGTTGTGAGCAAGAAACATTGACTTTTTTTGGGGTAGTAGCTATTATGTAACCTTTAAAAACCCTTTAAAATACTACTTCTATATTAAAAAAAATTATATACATGAAATGTTTCTTGCTCTGCGCCCATGACCAAAAAAAGAAATACATCTTATGTGTTTTTTAGCAAATAGTGTAGAAGTTAATTATAAAATAACCTTTAATGAAGAGTAATAAAATTAATAACGAATTGTTAAAAGACATATTCGTTAATCTAGTTAAAAGATTCTGCACATAAAACACCTTTCTTTATTTTGGTCAATGCTCTACTTTAGCCTTTAGCTTTTTTTTCTACATGGGATGGAAAATGTCTTACTT
Organism: Julus scanicus; assembly: GCA_034698625.1. NCBI lineage: Eukaryota > Metazoa > Arthropoda > Diplopoda > Julida > Julidae > Julus > Julus scanicus. The sequence goes on from JAQGBW010002148.1 coordinate 3,379, forward strand.
ATTTACTCTCACTCGCTCGATATAATACTCATCCAGCTTAGTGATATTTCTGAAAAAAAATCAAATGAATCTGTTCATTACTACACAGACGAACGAGGACGAAAAGCAGGTTGAGCACCAGTGGTGTATTAGGGAAAAAAACGTTATTAACCACGGCTGTATTACAAAATTCCGAGTGGCAATAGACGGCGTTAGTTCGTATAAATGACACTTAAAAAAACTGGCGCCCTGAATGCGTGTGAAGAGGTTTTTTTTAAAATCACGTCTCATGTCAGAAGTTTAACTGCGATATGTCAAAAGATCCTAGATTATAATCCCGATTGCACACCTTAGAGTCATAGCCGACTCGAGTTGAATCAAGACAACAGCGTTGAAATATAATTTGTCTATTTCCGATAACATGGACAACACAAGAAATACATTATCTTGGCCTTCAAACTAGCTAATATTTTGGGGTCAATCTTGCAATTAAGAGATTTGCCCTGTTTTAAATATCCAACTATACATATATCATCTCAATTCATTAAGCTTACTTTAAACATTTTACACGTTTAAAAATGCTGACAACCCACTTCGCCGACTCCAATAATAATAATTTTACGACAATTTAATAACAAAAAATTTCCTAAAAATATAATCCTAACCCAATCAAATGAAATTCGTTGGTGAAATGGCATGTCGGCGAAGTTGATTGTCGGCAAAGTGGCACGACACCACCATAATACTTCCTCGAATGCCATCTTGATGGAGTTCTAGCAGTCAGGTGCGCATGCGCGCCAACGACGTTCGAAATTTCGGTTGTACTTCAAACTTAAATATTTACTCTGCCGACATGTTTTAATAACTAAAAATAAAACCTTAAGCCGTTAGCCCTAAACCATAAGCTGGAGATCGCTTAAACTTTATGAATGGCACCCATTTACAAAGGTACTTTCACGAAAGTGGCTGAAGCGCTTTAGGCGACTGGAATGCCATTGGAACGTCCTGTCATTCCAGCCACATTAAGTCTGTCTGTCAATTAATGTACGAAATAGGAAAGAGTGACATGAAACTGTATAAGTGACTTACGGATTGGGTTCCGGGACATCGGCTGGCAGATTTCGGACACATCTTTGTCTGAGCAAACCTGACCAAAGCTGGACACCCACAATTCCGAAGATAAAAAACACGAAGAAACACAGTAGCAAAACGTTGCCTAACATAGGCAGAGTGTCTAGAAGGAGCATGACCAGGATACGCATGCCTGAAAACAATAACAGACATACACATTTAAAATCGTGATTCAAATTAAATTAAGGGTAGCTATGTTCGTATATACAAATGTCGGATCCACTTACTCGGTATCCTATTAATAGCTCTAAGAGGGCGAAGAACCCGAATTGTTCGTATTGTTGATAAATTCATGTATTCCACGTCGAGACAATACTCGGCAAAGCTAAATGAAATTCACCACAAACAAAAAAAAGTTCACAATTACAAACAATTTTTTCTCTCTCTTAATGCAAAAAATGCAAAAAAAAAAAAAAAATGCAAAGATTTGTACACATTTTGAAATAGAACGAATAATGCATTCGTAACTAGGTATGTTATTTACAGGGTTAGTGACGTAGGTTTTTTGAGCCCCATTCCTTCGAATAAGGCCCTCGCAACCGATTCTATGCAATAGTGACGTGTGGTTGCTATATATATAGCTCTATAATCCACCCAAGATAGTTTCTTATGCACAGGGCCTTTGAAGTAAAAAAAAAAAAAAAAATGGCACCGAGAAACGCACAAGTATTCCTATTCTCACCAGTCACATTTGCATGAATAAGACAAGCAAAGAAAGGCTTTCATTACGTTCGTACGTAGCTAATACGTACTTAATATTTACATTTAGTTTTCATTAAATGCCTGAAGTAGACTTATAATGAATTGCGTGACAAAAGCACCCCAGACGCTTATGTCTGTTGATTAAGCAAACATAGGAGAGGAAAATCATTTTCAACGCATATTGAGCCATCCGGAAGTACTTTTGGGCGACACGCAACGCCATCTGTGGACAAATGTTCCTATATGGCTCGTCAGGACTCTCGCGCCTAACTTAATGATTCTCCAAGGAGATCTGGGAGCGAGGATATGATAGCTTCGAGGGCCAGATTCCATTCTAGACTCCGTTCTACGGATGATGTTTAAAAATACCTATTTATAGTTGAGGCAAAATACACTCGTACCTGAAAATCGATGTTAGACAATGGAAATCATTGTTCTGGCTGCCGCTGATCATCTGTAGGAATTTGCGTAATGGCTGCCTCATTAACAATCCATTAGAAACACATCGAGGATAAAAGAATTGTGGGCAAAAAATCCATTCAAATTCATCGTTTTACTTAAGCCGCCATTTTTAATTGCGTTTCTTTCTTCCGTCTACTTAATTAGTTTCTTTAAGATTTTTACTTGATGCCACAAAGAACTGTCTTCAGCAAGCACAAAAGACAGAATTCGAATTTTAAACGTAGATTAAGCTTAACGAATAGCAGGTGAAAATGACTCATTTATTATTCTGTCATTTCATTGATCCGAATTTCCAAATGTATATTTTACTTCTTTAAAACTTAAAAACTGCCAAAAAGTTAGTTTCTGTCCAATCAGGCGTTTCCACAACCCATTATAATATGTAGAAAATTTAAAAAAAGGTGTCAATAAACAGTTGCGCACAATTGCCGATAGATGGTGCTTCTTAAAAAGGGAGCACCCGTTTGTACTGTACATGCCGTAGTACGACAGATAAGTATATTTAACAGCCGATGAGCACACAGATATGAGTTGTTTCACAAATTACGTGAAAAAGCACTTACCCAGCTACTACGATAAAGCAATCTAAACGATTCCAGGTTTCTGCCAGATACGTTCCTTTTCCCCAAAAGCCCATAGCCGTGATTTTGATCACCATTTCAATGGCAAAAAACGCAAAAATTAAATCATCGAATAACTGAAAAAAGGCAAACAAAAAAGGCGTTTTAATTTTGGATATTAGTGAAACTCGAGATGAAAACAGCAAATATTTTTTTCAACTGACTTACCTGGAGAATTTTACAGCGGCTCGTATTGCAAACTTTATCTTGACAGGGCTGATACATTCCCAGGGTGACGCAGTTTAGTAAAATCACCATCATGCTAACACGCTCGAACCATGTATAATTTCAAAGTTAAGGAAGAAATGTTTCAAGAAATGGAAAAAAAGAGGAAATGCAACAAGTAAAATATACAAATTCATATGTAAATTCAACGCCAATTCAGGAATATTGCTAATCCTTGATGCGTTAGTCGGTTTCAATACAATACGATAGCTCTCGAGGTTAGTAGCTCCAGTCGGATGCGAGTGGGCACATGCGCACATTCACATCCGCCGAAATTAATCAGCGCTTCCGGCTGGAGCTATACTAGCCTCTCGCGTGTAGGAGGTTTATGGATCGTAGAACACACACTGCTAAAGTAGTTAACCATCCGATCCGATATCCCGAGTATTCCATGGTTCAATTCATCGACCTGTAACATAAAAATTTAAATAACGTCAATGCTTTTATTTAAACATAATTTGAAATTCAACTCAATAACCAGTCATATTATTCAGTCACTGAAAATTCAGACAGCAACACAGATTCTGCTGCGAGCATTTTGTATTCATTGTTTTTTCATACTTTTTTTTATTAATTTTTTCACGAATACAGTCCGTGTCGTCGATCAATTTAAACCAATCTTAGAATTCAGCCGTTTTCTGACAGAATAAAAATGCCAGTCAAAATGGAGTGAGAAAAATATGCGTCAGCGTTTTGCACCAGCAGGCATACTGCATGGTACGAGTATAATCTAAGGAGGGAAAATCTTATTAGGGCAACATTTCGCAGATTGCCCAAAGTGCAGTTGCATCATTTTAATGGATTTTTATACGGAATGCAATTTGCCTGACGAGTGACAATAGTTGGAAGAGGCTTAAATATTTCCTCTGAATTTCTAACAATGTTTAACACGCAGATATCGCCGATCTAATTATATAACGAATTCGCATTCATCATAGCGCACTGTAAATGCATTAGATAAAGGTCTAGAGGCGACACTGAAATGTATTGTACAGTAGTACCCAAGATATAGTCAGACTTATTCAGATTTTGCATTCCCTGGTGACGTATTGCCAAGACACCCTTTCCTTTAATCCAATTTTAAAATGAGGCTATTGAAAAATATGGTTAAAAACTAAAAACAATGCAATTCAGTTTATGGGCAGAAAAAAATCATTCTCTTTTAAAAAACAAATTTGGAAAACTTGTATTCTTATATTTTGGTATTGTAGTTACTGGTTTTATGAATGCCTCATCCTGGAAATTATATACAGGGAATTTCAAAGAGAATACCAAGATCCCTCTGGAAATATGTAAAGTTTGTATAATTGCGTTCGTCAAAGAAGTAAAAAAATAAAAATAAAAAAACTACAATAACATTTATACGAATATCATTTCCCTGTAGAAAATGCGACTGAATCATTCTTTACCAAAAATCAATTTTTAAAGCGCTCTCCAATTTAACATTTTGTTTCAAGTTGGCTATATTTACTTTAGTCTTAAAAAGTCCTTTAATCGATAGTATATAGATCGAAAAACTGCGCTGTACGAGTATAAAGATCCTCATTTTATCGTGACCTATAAACGAAAATTTGTAGCAAAGGTTTCCATTTCGGATGAGACGAGTGTCATAACGCATGCCTCCTCCCTTTGCTGGTCTTGATATTTATGATAGTCATGAATATCAAACTGAGTATCGAACGGCGGATAAAACAATATTAGGATTGTCTAAGTGAGTAAAAGTATAATAAATTTAAGATTATGTAGAAAATTGAGGATGAAGAAGCAACAGTTGGCACGAAAGCCATTCTTTCGTGTTTTATCGGCCAATTTCGGAGGCAATCGATGGCGTCATTTGAGGAGATTTAAATATCAATGAAGCCCAAAGAAGCACGGGGAGAGAGACATGTGTTCACCGCTCTATATAAACGCAAGATTGCGAAGCACTTTTCACGCCTCAAAAGGGCTTTCGTGAACAAAAAGGCTCGAATTAAATTCGGCTTAGACGATGACAATGCAGCCAGTGCTCATTAGTTGCCATTTGAGAAAACACACTCGTAGAAAAGGAGAAATCAACAAAAGCGCCCTCGTACTCGTATAAACGAAAGGGTTGAAGGAGGAGAAAACGAGAGGTACATAGGCCAAATTCAGCTTAAACGGTATTAAGAGAATGCCAAATTTTTATCATTTCCATTCGCTAAATGCCAAAAGTAGGGTCGATCTTAAGTGCTGGTTTTATATCGCGGGCAAACACTGCAAACATAGAAGCATTGAGGGAAAGCTCAAAAACTGCGAGCACAATATTTTGTAAGAGGAGGTCTACATTACAAAACGGCGCATGTGCCATGCATGAGCGCCTCTAGTGGTCAAATTTGCTGGAGGGGGTGGGAAGAAAGGGACAGCCCAGCGTCGACCATATAGCATTTCCATTAATTTTGCTCTTTTAAGAACGGATTTTTGTGATATTTGGGAAATTTAACGAAAGTTTTTGAAATTTGAGAGTGGAAATTTCACTTTGAAAACGTGTAGGCAACGTACAAACCATTTTATTTAAACAAAACGGCGTTTTATTAGAATGACACCACGTGTTTCACTTACATACATGCAATAAATTTATTTCTTATGGTGGAGTTTTTAGGGATCCTGTGGTATGAAGTCTTAAATTTGAATTGACGTTCCTAAAGTTGTTTTTACAACATGGAACACAACAATTCCACTTCATAATGTATGAAAACGGTTTTGAAGAGCGAAAAAAACACGTGTAACTCAATGACACGTTTTTGGCGTGTGCCCCCAGGAAAAGTCCTAAAACTACCACGGAGGGAGCTAAACGTAATGTAGACCTCCTCTATTCAAATAAGAAGTTTTAGTTTCATCGAATGGTCGATAGATGGCGTACAATAAACTTTTCTGGCAAACTTTTTGGCAGCGGCAAAATGTTTTCTTCACCATTTTATGACTGACCTAAATCATCAGATAATAAATCAGTGATTTGTCTTTTTCTCATTTTTATTTGTAATTACCGACACGTACCATTGAAGGTAACGTGTGGTGGACGTATATTTCAAATGTTGGTCAAGCAAAATACTGCAGTTCCTTTCGTCCATCTGGTCGTAATTCGTGGTTTTCCCGGCTTATCTCGGTCCAAACACGCATTTGCCATTTGTGTTCGCTATCAGGTTATTTAATGCGATACCATTGGAAAGCCAAACAGAAAACCACTCGTGGTCAACTTTCCTTGCACAAACCGCATTTTGCATCGACAATTTAAAGCTCAGACGAGCCTAACCACTATGCAAACCGCTCAACAAGCAGACATTCGCTCTTCAAATACTTCATAAAGGAGCTTTGCAAGACATAATGCCCCATATATAAGCAAACTTTCCGTTTAGACCGAAAAACCGTTTTGGATTCCAAATTGGATGTCATGGCTATATCACGTGGTGCCTATCGGATCATGGAGTACCGTACTCGAGTACTAAGAGTACTGGTGTTTTTAATCTTTTCTGATACGACAACCATAAACATTGTCGAGGGTCAACCAAAAATTACGTCCAATTCAGGATAATCATGAAAAATCATGAATATTTGGCCAATCCTAGAGCTCGTCTTCCAGTGAGCCTATTCACGTGACCATTTTAATTTACTGTTCACATTCAACAGGGTTGTGAGTAGAAAAGCAGCGAAATCGACTTTTCGAAGCAATTTGCCAGTTGAGTGAGTTTGCTGGATGCGGTTCATAAATCTCCGTCAGTCAACAAACGCCCCATTACGTACCAAAGTCTTAATTTACGACCGAATGTGTACAGACGAAATCATGCACATGGTGATATTTGGCAAATACCGGTAATGGCGCAAACTCTCTAACAAAAATCAAATTTTATTCTAAATAAACATGTATGGAATTAACTGAAATAGAATACATTTCCTGAAAAATGGTATTCAAAAAGTTGCATGTTGTATCTCAGCAGGGCTATCCATAATTTTTTTTTTAAACTAACAGCACGTTGATGTTATAGTGTGCTTCATATGCAATATTGCTTTGTAAATGCAAATTGTTAGTAAATGCCGTGCTGTACGTCAGCAACAGGATGTCAGCCTCCAGGCCCGTAAAGAAATTTGCATACGTTAATTGGATTTATGGATTTTTCATTAAGCACGCCTATCCTTAATTAACGTTGATTTAAATAATATCTGTTAGTCAACCGCATCAGAGTTTAATGAAGAAAAAAAAAGGCGGAGAGGAAACTTTGAGCATTCAAAATGTAGTTAACTTAAATAACCAATTAATTGCACTGACATTTCCAGGTGCTTTTTTGGATTTTATTTTACAAATATTAATTAACAAGAGGGGCTTCATATTTGAAAGTATAACAAATCCTGGTTTTCGATGGGGCAAAAAAACACATTAGTTTGGATCTACAAGTTCTACTTCATAACTTGTATTCCCCAAATTGATAATTTTATATATTGTATACTGCATTTATGAGAAATGCCATATTTGCACATATAACTGAAATTGTACATACTATATAACAATAAATGGCATTTTTATCGTATGAAAATATGCAGTACGCCCATGCATATCCATATATCTCCACACGAACCAAGTTTTTGTAATGATCATATACATTCATGCCCTTTTAATTTCTGTATTTAAAAATACGTGTCATATTAATACTTCGAGCAACAATTAAATTCCGTGTATTCTTCCATAAACGAACATAAAATGTCATACAAGTCATAAATGTGTTTAGACATATATCGCATATGCAATATAACCTTGTATAATTTTTTCCACCCGAGCAAACTCAAAGCTTATTTGGATGAATTATTTTTCAACATTCGTAAATTCGCAATTGCATCCAGCTGTTGCTGCTGCAGCTAACTTCATTAAATTTAACTCATTTTCACTCTGTCATCAGGGTTTATAAGGTGGACACACAATAATGATGCTTCAAAGGCGAAATCAAATAAATAAAATCCAACCCTGTCTTCCTATATACAAATGAAAATTAGCCACAAACAGTTTTATGTTTGTGCGCATGCGCAGTTCCTCCGCACCGATCTTAATTAAGAAAAGAGCTTAAGCAAAAATCTAAGTAATGAACTCATCAATTTGGAATTAATCCGCTACGTTGAGGCGCTTTAGTTTAACATTTTCTTCGCTGCTATACCAATTTACGTATAAAATTGTAAAAAGAACACTGTTGACGTAAAATAACTTCATATCACTGCCTCTGAAAGGTGCCAATCACTGCAATCAACCGCAATGCATGACATAGTATATACAGTGTATAAATATTCAAATTATGTATACACACATGCTTGGTCTCTTAAATTCAAGACTGAACATATTCGCAGTAGGGCACAATAGCCCTAGGCGGTAGTAGTCTCTCTTTATGACCAAAAAGTTACAGCAGGCTACTACATAATGAAGCCCTAGGAAATCTGCGTCAAATCATAAGATGACATGCTTTGTTAAGAATCGAACAAGTTGGCCAACTGTAGAGTCAGTAAACGAAGACGAATCCCCGAAGGATTACAGTCGGCGAAAACGAAAAGGATCACCTTTGGGGCATTATCGTGAAACGAGCTTGAAATTTATTTCGCGAATCTTTAAGGTATTTCAAATCTGCTGGCTGCATATGAGCCTTCGCCAAGATACAAAATCTTCCTTTGATGTTTGCTAAAGGGCGAGCATCAAGGGAATTCAGAAAACCGTCATTAACGCCTCATGATTTTCGACGCCATCTTGGAAGTCCTTTCAGATTCACTTTAAAGAAACAAGAGGAAATGGGCAATAGAACTAGAATATGACCAGTTAGTGGTTGAATTTGACACATACATACTATGTCCATATACATATAGAATTACGGCCCAAAATGTAATGTTTATAAGTATTATCATTTGACTCTTCAAAATTGTTCTAGAAGGTGAAGTAAACACGCATGTTTCAACTGTTTTATAAATCGAATTCTAAACTTAGAACATTAAGTGTCCAACTTTTCAATCCTTGTGACAATGCTAATCTCGCACGTTTGCACTATAAAAGAATAATGTAAATGTCACTTATGCGTAATATTCAATTCCGTGTCAGGTTTACTGATGAAATCATTTCTGTTGTTAACCACAAAAACATTTTTTTTTTTTTGTGAAAACGTTTTCTATACATAATAGAACAAGATGTCAACTGCACGTCTTATCAGACAGCAGCTGTTCTTAAAGACAAATGTATAAAGCAATTTACGAAAAGACCGTAGCACCATCTGCATCCACCAAATTAATACCGAGGAAAAGTAATCAAATAATAAACGCGACTCATTTGGCACACCTTTAATTGAAACATCCATTTTGATTGGAAAACTGCAAGGAAAAACTAAAACAACTATTTTCTTAGAGACCAATTATTATATTAGAAACTTTTTTCATTATTTATAATAATTTAATGAACAAACCTTAATTCGAGATTGTGCAAGTGTAAATAAACATTAAATGTAGGCAAATGTGCACCATTCCTGTCTTTACATGAGAATACATTGAAACTCGAATTCTAAGGATAGCACCCCTATTCAGTGGTATGGACATATTGTATATGCTCATAAATAGTACATTTACGATCATAAATGATCAAATATGCGAAATATGCTCCACAAATATTTCCACAGGTTTTAAATATGTTTTGTCCATTCATGTGCACTCATATTTTCGGTATTTCATTACATGTTACATATTAATAATTCGAGCAATAGGCTAATCTAAATCAGATGCACTAGATGGAGAACATCATATGGACATACTTGTTTACGTTTGTTCCGCACGAAATAAACGTAAGCCTGCTTTTTATCGTAAAACTTGTCACATTTATTCACATTAATTTCCAATTCTTATAAAAATAGCCCATTCAGTGATATTACCCTTATACATAGATGGCATTGACATGCACGCAAGTTAACATTATGTATCTAAATTACAATGTTATACTGTATAATTTGACCATTACATGCGCTGCAATTATACATTTCTAGTATTTTTAAAAGAAATATTTGTAGACGTTGGAACATTTCCAGTAAGTGTCTCCGTATTTCACACATATACAAAAAATAATGCATTTCGGGTTCCCATTATAGAGGAATGAGTCTAGACACGCGAAATGTGACAAGTTTTACGATGAAAAGCAGGCTTACGTTTATTTCGTGCGGAACAAACGTCGAGAAAATCGCATGACAGAATCCTCATCGCCGTGACAAAAGTTCCGTCACGGCCAAGGGTGAAGCTTACGTATGCCAGAAGGGCACAACGACAGACTTAAAAACCCTTGACAATTTTCCAACGAACGACTCGCCACATGCAGTGACGGCTATAAACCCCCTGGATTTCGAAACATTAACACGAGTTTCAGGGGGGTAATACCTCTCCTCCGGCACACGTGACTCAACAACTCTTAAGCTGACATACAGTAGGTTACGAAAACAGTTTGTTTCTTCTTTCCATCAGAAAGACTTAGTTGACGACAGCCAACGACTTAACATTTCTAGGACGCGCTCTCCATCTTAGTGGCATATTTTTCATCTTGCTTTCACCCTATATATTTACGAGGACTATATTAGGGAGTGAGTTATTCGTGTTTACTTCAAAACGTCATGGAATATTCCGGATGTTTTCAGGTTACCCCTTTCATTTCGCTGAATGAAGGGTAACCTACATGTATGCTTTCAAGAATCTCTAGAACGGTGGGGTAGACAAAACAACTATAACACCTGTTACAGCTATACATATTTCTTTTCTAAAAATCCTTCATGGAATGGACATATGCAACTTGTCAGCAATCCACAGATACGTGCAATGGCACATATACTAGGTATACATGGACAAGATTTCATTTTTTGAATGACACTATACTATAATATTGAATTTTGTATGTTTGAACATTGCAGCTTTTGGACCATGATGTAATTTGATATTATAAGGGCAGAGTCTCCTAATCAACGATTTCATTAACGACCCCACACACGCTGTGGTTCTGACATCATTGTTCGAGCCACCCAAAACCCCATTGTAACCCACTATCTTTCTGTAATAATAAATTCGGTTTAAGACAATTTTACATTGTTGGACAAGTTAACAATGAGTAAGGGAGAAAGATAAGTCTATCGGAAGTTGTTACGCAGTACTAAGCAACAACATGACTTTTCTTTTAGCACGGCTAATTAATTGACTTCTTACAGCAAGGAGGCTGCGCATAAGCATAATGACTACAACATGGCGACCGGAAGTAGCTCTCAGCATGATTGAATATGCGTGGCGCATAGTGGCCTTGTTTATCCATCTTGTTTACACTGATTCGTCCGTCGTAATTGAACATCGAGGATGAATTCACGACTAATTGCGCCCCAATTAGCCGGCCATAAATGGTGATTGGGTGGATTTTTAGAGAACAAATACCCAGACGTCCTTCGCCATGTTTGTCTGCTACTAAGAAATCAAGTTGACTTCAATGATGCCGGTTTTCGTGTTAACATATCATGAATTGCTTATCACTGCATACCACAAGATAGTTTTGTTTATATATGAAATAATGAAAAATCAGAATAAATTCCAGGCTGTTGTCGACTGACGACCTTTGCGACATCCGGTTGTTTGACTTTACGACCGTTTTGTCTTTTTCGTGTTTTATCTATAATGTCTAAAGAAGTATAATACATCAATTAAACTTGATGAATATGTATATTCTATTTATATAGAGATGATATAAACTATATAAAACAAAACACGAAGTATTCAGTATACAAAATAAAGAAAATATTCCGTGTATATATATATATATATATATATATATGGGAAATAAACCGTATAAGGTAATTTTAGAAATTGGACAGGTATGGGCATACTGTGTAGACCCTTAAATAACCATAAAAGGTAATACATACGAATGTATGACAATGTATTTCATACATCTTCATTCTTGTCCACTTTTTGCTTTATTCGTACACAGCATATATTTCCATGTATGCAAATAAAACGTGTTTTAGTCCCTACTTTGACATAAAACGCTCTAAATGGCTATACATGTTTTCAGACATAGAACATTTAATCCCTCAGGAAACCAGAGCTAATTTTATGCTTTTGGTACACATATAATTTATCATTTCATGGTTGCATTTGGAACCACGGTTTTCTAGTAATAGCAATCCTTCGCAATCCTTAAACCGTCGCTAACTAAAATCTAGCCTGCGATGGTTAAAGTTTAAAAAACAGTGGCTTATATACGTGAAAAACGTGCTTTCGGAATAATAAACTTGGTGTAAGTATGGTCTTTACGACCTTTCCTAATCCTTCGAACGATCGCCATTCACGGCCATCTTGTTTCGCCGGTTGCCATTTTCAATCAATTCTACACTATATGATTAGCGAGTACCACAACCTTTAATAGCGTTATCGACCACGTGCCCATATCGATAAATTTCCATCTCCATGTTGGCACTTGTGCGCAGGTTATGGCACGGCCAAGCCGGATCTTAACGGCTAATTATGACCGTAATAGAAATTGAATTACGTTAAAAGGTTTCTAACGGCTGCTTTTTGTTTTTCCCAAAAGACAACGGCGATCAACCAATAAACTCGTTAATAAATGATTTTCGACAAACGCGTGCTTTAATTACGCACATAAACATTAGAGTTTGAGAGTGGATTTTTTAAAAAACATCTACGCTATATATACATACGAACAGTTTGTACTTCCAATGCGGCACGAAACATTAATGAAATTTGAATTCTCCAGGGTTTTCAAATAATACCCTTGCACGAAACTCCCTTCGCTCATATTACGTGGTAAATCATAGCACAATAGAATATGGGCACAGTTGCTTAAAGTGAATAATAATAGAGCGCGGCTAGGCCACACATATGATTTAAGAGACAAAAGCTGCCTTATTTCTTGCCATTGTCATAAATTTGGTTTAACTTCTGACACGTTTACACGGTGTCCCCTAACCCACAACGCTATAACGCCTATACATAGAACACCATTCCTAAATGCATTAGTATAACAAATGAACTTTGGGCGTTGAAATTATGTTAACAATGGATCCATTGTTTGTCTAAAATTTGATATCACCACTTTAGCATGCCACTACTAGCATTGGAAATCATACGTTCACACTGAGAACACATCAACCATGTGTATTTCAATTTGGATAGCGTTTATGTAAATGTGCATTACATTAACATTTACTTCCTGAACATTATATTAAGAATTATTTCATGCTCACAATTTACATTCACACGCACATTTACATGCTAAACATTACATTTCGTGTGCACATACATAACTTGAACATTATATTTACATGGTCACATGCTAAATATTACATTTACTCGTGTATTTATATTTTATGCATTACATTCATGCATGCGCTTGAATACCTGCTAAACATTGCATTTCTTGTGCACATTCATAATTTGAACATTCAAATGCTAAACATTACATTAACATGTTGTACGGTACATTCTCGCATATGCTTGTATGTTCAACATCACATTTTACAAGTTGTTACATATATTTACTTGTTGAACATTCCATTTCAGGTGGTTTACGTGCACATGCACAATACTGAAAAATTACATTGATCCGTTTTCAGCTATTGAATTAAATTTCATTCAATGACCACAGCTAATATTTGCATGTAGAAATTACATGCATTTACAAATGCGAATAATTTTCTTTTCCACAACAGGTGGTAGCACGGACTTGTGGGCAAACAAGTTGGCCGTAGTTGTTCGTTCGTCTTGAAAACCATAACCGGCCACCCACCATTTAATGATTTTAATGAAACTCGCAGTTTTGTACTTGGCCAAGTCAAGATGCGCGCCTTCTCGTGGGAGGCTTCAGACCTTCAGACCCAGACCGGATTGAACGGTCGTCGTGGCAACCCGCCGAAAAACGTCATAGACGCATATCCCTTGTAAATACTCATTTTCACCAAGAAACAGACACATTCCTCGACTTAAGGCCCAAATGAAATTCAAACGTCAACACGCGAAAACCAATGAAGGCCCCAAAGGTAAACAAGCGCAGAGAACTGCCTCTCTCATGCAATGGGAAATCTCAAAAATGCAAAGTGCGCAACTTGAAAAGGACCATAAAGTCTATATACCTGCAGTGGTTCGAATTGAAATGATGTATATTTATAGAAAAACAAAAACACAAACAGCTATATTTCCACGGGGCAAATTGATAATGTATTATTACTGTATTTATAAGTGCTTCATATATTGCTCATACTTGTATAAAGGCCCAAGTATGCATGGCCATATGAGTCTAACATGGTGCATACATAACTATATTAATGTTCACTAAAAGAATGATTATGGCCCATTTATGTCCACATATAGCTTTTCCAGTTAAACCCAATATGGAAAAGTTGAAATCTTTTCCTATGTACGGTGTATATTTTATCAAGTCAAGAGCAGCCTTTTTTATATATCATCACCAACCAACATCGGTTTGAATTATTTTAACACATTTATCTTTGGTGACACCTGACCTCAAGTATATTTATATGGCATGTGGAGTGCAGAATGGCTAACAAAGCGTCCATGTATACGCAGCAGGATTATCGATGCATTCATGACGTCGGCCTCTTTTATCGCAACTAGCAGTGTTTATTGAAAAATTGAACTCGAAAATCCAATTTCCAAATGAAATTTCAGAGCTGCCATGGCGAAAAATGCGTGTGGCAAACATTTCGATATGAAAAATACCGATAAAGCAAGGCACGAAACCAGGCGATAAGCCTCGCTAAATTTACGGTTCTGGGTTTTCATTTAAAAAGCATTATCAACCCCCATCTATTTATGACAGCCGTTGTTTTAACCCCAAGGCCCCTGTCTCCCACCCCATTGGAAACAAGGCGTCTTTTCTTTTTCTTATAGCTTACTCTTGTATACACGGTGCTTTTAATATACGGCGGGAGAAGATAAATAATACTTGAAGATTGGCCCAATATGCCAATATTTCTCTCGTCTACCTGGCCCTGGGTTGCCAAGGAAACAACGATGCGAAATATTACAGGCCTCGGGTTGCCCTGGCAACGATCTCATCTATTGTGGATACCAGAATAGGTAGCTACTCTTGTATACAAAACGCTCATCAACAATTAGGGACGGTGCAGGTCGCCAATCAACGACGCCTGGCTGCGAAACTAAATCTGTAATTGCGAGGACACAATGTTGTCGAGGTGGAAACTAATCGCAAATGTCGACGACATGTTCCACTATACGTTTTGGTATTCAATACACACAAAGCTTCATAAAGCAAATTAAAATCTCCTGACACGTAGAACTTATTGACAAATTTCAACATTTTCCCACATTATTATAAGAGGTTGCCCGCGAGCAAAAGTATTATTCTAGCCCGGATGTAAAAGTTATTATTTACTTGTCTGGGTCATAAATATATATATATATATATATATATATATATATATATATATATATATATATACGCCTTTGTATGGTCATATACTATACATGGTCATGCGAAGACATATGCCCATGCATGCACATGGAGTATGTATGACCGAATATGTACAGATATGTCCATTTTCTGCTGATCTACCAATATCATACATGCATTTATCCGTACGTGACCCACATAAGCGATTTTACTGTTTTCAGGGTACTACATGCAACTGGTAAATGTTAATTTCCAAAAACAGTCAGAACCAGAATAATTTTACAAAGAAAGATGACCAACACGAATCACCTTATAATCAAAGATAACGGTTCATTAAGGTTAACAGAATTTAATAGAAATCCTTTTAATTTAACTTACTTACCTAAATAAAAACCCAAATGTATTTTAAAGGCGGGATATTTTCGATTCAAAGGACACTTCAGCTGCATCGTTCAATTTCTGATACTTTGGTTATTAAGTGATATTAAGAACCTGCTTAATATTTCAACAGCTGACCAGCACACTAACGACGAAGACTAATGTATTTTATAATGAATTTTGCAACTCTCGTAACGACAGTATTGATATTTGCACTTAAACACAGCTGCGACTAGTAGCAGGCAATCACTGCTAACTTGGAAGCTATGCATGGTTGCAAGTCGAGACAAGCATTTTTCTCGCATGTTTGCGATGTAAAATCTCTTTCGGCAAGTGGCGCCACGCGCAATATTTAAAGATAAATCCGTTTATGTAAAACCGCAAACGGCTATTCAGACTCGGCGACGTTGCCTAGCAACGTTATTTTGGTGTGGGTTTCAACTGCTGCCCTACCGCAATTGTATTAATTTTGATATGCTACGCACCGCATTTTGCAATGGTCAACACATTAACACATTAAAATACAACTGCAGAACTTCAATAAAGTACGTTTTGCAGGAATCGGAAACAATACGAGTTTTATATACAATCATCTCTCAAAAGCAAAAGCACAATTCTTTCATAAAATTCAAAAATTAAAATCATTAAGCTTGCCTAATCTTGATTATTATAAATACATGTCAGCCATTAAAATGTACTGTATATAATTAATGCACACACTAATTGTCTCATCATTGCACTGTTAAACCTTTGCGAAACACAATAACGGGTGCTTTTTCCTACCCAAATTACGCTTGCTTCTCTATAACGCAGTCCGTTCATGAACAAAAAAAAAAGAACAAAAAAAAAGTAAAGCTAATTTAGCTAAATAAAACAGTCATCCAGTCATAATATGAATATAAACCTTAGCCCCACCTTGGCCATAAAATCAGAAATAGCTACAATTATGTAGCGATATTAGGGCGATCATAAACCGCGTGGAAAATCATCTAACCACAACTCACGCTTTCAATGGCTGTGTTTCAGACATCCAGTGGGAATATGTGGATTTCGCATGGGGAAAAAAGATCTCTATCTGTATGTAATAAATAAAACTACAGTCTGCCGCCAGGTGTAAATAATTAAGCGGAACGAATTAATTATTCAAGCCTAATAGAATCAAGAAGACGGGGTTTTTTTTAATAGAAAAATTTAGTCTTTACGCTCCGAATTTCAGTATCGAGATGTATTTTAAGGACCTCAGGCCAATAGAAACAGATAATGGTGACGATGATTTGCATAGTGCACAAAGTCTTATGATTAAAATGCAGCGCCATTGTTGTACAGATATTAAACCTGCAGCTTAATAAACTTACACGCGATTGACTAGTGCATCAATAGTGATAATTTGCTAAAAATCATACTGGCAAAACTTACCGATGCACACATGAACAAATATTTACTGACTGCCTTCATCATCTTATATGCAAACTCTGTTTAAACGAATAAACATATTTTCAAAAACTAAATTACTTCCAACTGGTGTAATTTGATCCGATTTGAGCTACTTATTCCTTAAAATGCTTTTTTTGCTTCTTTTTCCATAGCAACAAAAATTAGCAGTACATAATTAAAATTTCCTTCAAAAAAGCAGAGAGGGCAAATTTTCATATTCCATGAACTGACTTTAGCTAAACAAGAACTTTTGGAGAAAATAGGATTTGCGAATATGATCATCAAGATCATATGCGAACATAACATAAATGAATTAAACTAACTGACCTTAGCATTACTTCTGTATATCCCTCAAAGTTAGGGCAACGGTCTTAAAAGCATTCTAAAGGTGCGTTTACACCGCACCAAAAGCAAAAGCAGAGTTTTCGAAAACATGTTTTTGAAACTTTACGGTG